>JAVYIG010005709.1:0-131325 GCA_035222895.1 Strongylocentrotus droebachiensis
GATACCCTACTAAAACATAGACCTCTAGTCCATAGATCTACCAAAAAGAAGTAAATATTCATCAAATGTCCAAATAAAGGTCATGATTTAAAATTCAATATGTTTGTTACCTTTTTGGAGTATGTTTCCCTAAAAACAAAGACTTATAAAAGGCACTTTCTCACAAGATTCACAGCAAACTGCAGCACAATACAATTGCATATACCAAACCGTACTGACGGTGGGGTACGGGCGCGCTCGTGTGTTTAGTTAGCGACTGGGCCACGTCTTTTTTTAACCTAGCCACCCTACCGCAGCATATCATGCGCTAGCATACAAATAACGCACGGCACATCGTGCGTTAGTGATAAATGCAGTACACGGGAGGTTTCTTTAGATTGGTGCTGCTTCTGTGCACGCACGAGCCGCTTGCAGATACCAGGCCGTGCACTGCATTTACAATCATTACGCCCGACATGATCAAGTGCGTTATTTGTTTTATAAAATAGCGACACATGAAAATCAAAACAAATTAAGGAAAGTCTAGATCTTAAATGTAGAGTTACATGTATGTTAATTGGTTCTAGAAATGAAAAGATTGAGACCTTGCTGCTTGCTCTACGCGTACGCTGGAGCTTGCAATGATACTTTTTGCACTTTGTGCAGACTGCACAAAAAAGTTGCATGTCATGTGACACGTTTGACCAATCACGATGCTTAAAATACGAGAGCTATTTTGTAATCATGAATATTCATGATAAGCACGCACACATAATCTAATGCGATAGCTTATCAAATATAAATGAGATTTCATATAAAAATTACCAGTGCAAAGCTATCATGATGTTGACTTAAAATAGATGACATTGATGATTGTGAGAAAATCCGGAGGCTTACATACCGTAAACGAATGACTACCTAGGTCGTAACGTGTCCATATTCATTGCGACATACTGGTTAGGCCAGAATCTGGCTGATTTAGTTTTGACCTCCACCACACCGTACCAATCCAATTATTCAAATATTAATATGCAGCGCTAGGATGGCTAGGTTAGGTTTAAAAATGTCCCCGCCCCTCCACGTCCAGCCTCCAGGAGTCCAGGTATCTGCAACTTTTATTCTACAGAGGAATTATGCTGAAAATCTCATTCAAATTTGAGTGAGAATAATGTGATTTTCATGCAGTGGTGTCATATTTTTGACATTGCAAGTATAAACAAATAATCAATGTTCCTATCAATTCATATCTGTGGTCACTCATTCAATTAGTTACAGTTAGGCCTACATGCAATTCAGGATACGTGAAAAATGGCATTTGAGACATATGTGAATAAAATTTCTTAAAGTTATATTATGTCATTATTCAAGAAAACATTACAAAAGTTTTACCTATAAATTCAATAAGACTGAAAGTACAAGTACAACGGGCTGCAACTAGTACTAGCGTCACTCAAGAGGAGTCGAGTGTGTGTGTCTATGACTTTTCATGCTCTTTAATTGAGTCTGTTAGAAGCCCAGCCCGGCAATAATGTTCTCTGGCAATACTTTAATGCACATTTGCCACTCTCCACCCGGTGAAAATGAGGTAGAAATATTCAGCATTGATGCTCATAAGTCCCCAATCACTGGGTAAACAGAATATTATTATTTAAAAAAAAAAATCTCTTTCATTATTATTTTTATCATTATTATTATCATTATTGTTATTTTTAGTATTACTATTATTATTATTATTAATTTTGTAACCCTTATCTGATCAGGAAGTAGAACCATTCTCATCAAACTAGAAGCCTTGGATGAAGAACAAGCCACGGACCAGGGGTTGAACTTAGCTGACAATCAAAATCCGGAAACAAGATTGAATCTGGCAGGTAGGTATTTAATACTCAGGTCATTTAGGACTAACAGCAGAGTTCTCACCAGGGAAAAAATATTTAAAACATTTTGGGGGCCACTTTTCAAGCTTTCTTGCATGAAAATAACACTCTTCAATTTGTTTTGCATTGAACTCTATGCAAATTTTGTTGGGCTCTTTTATGACTTTGGGGAGCTCTTTTTGGCATTTTAGGGCTATTTTACCCTGAGCCCCCCATGTATTTTTGTCCCTGGTTCTCATGGTCGTGGAAAAAACCTGGAAATTCTTGGAAAATTACGGAATTTTTACGGCTGTGTGGTATTTGTATGCTACTTGGATGCCGCAACCCATATCAAATAGTACTTATCTCGTCATGGAAACAGACAAAAATGGGTCATGGAAATTTAGCGAATTTGGTTCCCAAATGCTCCTCGGAACCCTGTTACAGAAGGTGAAAACACATACCACACTGACATAGTAACCCTGAGACGTAAGAAACCAAAATACCAGGGCACCGTCTTACAAAGAGTCGCGATTGATCCAAATCAATCGCAAGTCCTCCAATCAATTGCAAGTTTGCAGTCTCCTATCTCTTTTGTACATAGTTGCGATTGATATTAATTGCAAATAAGTTGCGATTGATATCAACTCTTTGTAAGACGGGGCCCCTGATCTAAAGAATGAAAATGAAATTAGATTCTTACATGTACTTAGTAGTGTATTTTGTTGGAAAGTCCATCTTGTTTGATGAGCAGCTAAACCATACAGACAGGATTGGGCATTTAAAGTATACCAATCACATATGATCTTGGTTCCCTGCGCAGCCTTTTCTATTAAGTGAGTGTGTGCTTCCTAGTCTACTTAACAAGTCATTTTACTGTGTACTTTCAGTCTTATTGAACCTTTTCATTGTCCAAGCTGTGACATGTAGATGTAGCTGCAACATAATTGTAGAAATAATATTTGAAGCTCATATTTTCAATACCATATAGCAACATGGACCCTTATATCAAGAGCAAAATGTGTGTTAGTGCTTGGTACAGTTTAAGGCATTACATAATGTCTTTGGTGATATTAACCTTTTTTGTTGTTGTAAAGTCTGAACTCATTTAAAAATTTGTTGTGTAGAATGATTGCAATTATTCACTTTGAATACTTCCTATTAAAACTTGTGATGGGATAATTGAAAGATATTTCATGGTTGGTTGCATCACACTGCAACGACAAAGCCATCCTCTTTGTACAATTACTTTCTTATCTTGTTCAACATTTCCTTGTGTCACTACCAGGTGTGAAACGGGAGCCTGATGAAAGCTTTAAAGATGAGAAGCAAAGGGTAAAAAGCATTAAGGAGGAAGAGGAGGAAGAGAAGGAGGATAGCTCATCGTCTTCAGAGGAGGAAAGAACCAAAAGCTCTTCGGAGGATGAGGAGGAGGAGAATGAGAAGGGGCAGGAAGATTCTGGAGATGGCTGGATAGAAGAAGATGAACCCCAAGACGATACGGAGGATGCAGATGAACACAGTGCAGGTAATCATGAGTGTCTCTTACATTCCTTTAACCCCTAGGGCTCCTTCAAACATGATACTTTAAAGCCCCACTGTACTACTTGTAGCTACTTGCTCCCTCTATATAGAAAACAATGCCTAATTGGTGCCTGTTGGTCCCCCATGATCTTATTTTTCTTATGTTAATTGAGAGCTGAGTTGATGAAATAGCCACCTGTCGGTGACCACGCTTGGTGGTCTAATCACTCCTGTCCACACTAGTACAGACAGCCTTTAATCCATCTCAAAAAACTGCTGCAGTAAAATACAGGCCTGATAAAAAACAGATTTTTCCCGATTTTTCCCTGATTTTTCCCCGATTTTTTTTTCTTCTTCCTGATTTAAAAAAAAAAAAAAAAAGTTTTTTTTAATTTTTTTTTTTTTTTTTTTTTTTTTTTTTACCAATTTTTTTTTCATCTTACCTCTTTTATCCTGATTTTACTGATTTCCCTGTTATTTTCTCTAATCTTCCCTATTTTGCCCTATTTTTTTCCCAATTTTCTTACTCGAAAGGGGGGAATGTTGTTAGATGCCATTTTTTCCCCCGCGAATCCTCTTCTCTTTTTTTTTACTCAAGGGGGGAGTGGTTGAGGGGAAAACAGAAAACCTATTTTTTTTCAGTGCTCACTATCACCCCCGAAAAGACCACTTTCAGTTTACACTTGTGAAAGGCAGGGGTAGGGGTGTGGGGAGGGCACATATGCACACTCGCTCACTAGCTGTTTGTTGTTAAATATTTAATTGTGAAGCGAATTAAATGCCATCATAAAACATACATAATAATAATAAAAAATGGAGAAAAAAGTGTTGTGATTTACTACATCAAATATGAACAAGCCTGTTCCATGTGTAAGCAATGCCTAGGTCACATTTGCTCTACGGCTAGGATACAGCAGCTGTAGGCTCCTCAAAATCGAGAGATACTTGCTGTGGCTGCAGAGGATCTGTGGTGGCCTCAGGGTCACCCTAGAGCGTATCCCTATCTTTACAGGCTGTAAGGGTCGCCGTGGGATTATAGTGCGGAGTTATAACTTATAACTCATGGAAGATATACACAGCGCAGCCCGAACGCAATCGTTAGTTCCGCAGTGATTATCCATGTACTGCATGTAGTTAATACATGGAAGCACGTGCGCAACTACATGTATATCGATAAAGTGTGTGCGGACGTTGTACTAATAGGTACATACACTACATGTACTGTATACATTGCCAATGTATACAGTGCATGTATGTAGTGTATGATTGGCATGTTTTCTTCAATGCTTGTGCGGTGACTGCGATCGTGGAAGCTAAAATAGACCCTAAAGTCCTGTGTACCCCCCCCCCCCCCAATCTACGGGCTACTACCCCAATCCTTCAGTGGTTTGCGACCTCGTAGTCCATCCAGAAAAATTTACTCTGAATTTCTCTTGTCTCAGGTTGGCAGGTATGGAATCAGTGCAGATTTTACATTGCCTCAAACTTGAAACTAGAATATTTGAACGACATGTACTGTACTTCCAAATCCTGACAAGCTACATATGTGGGAAATCTTCTATTTATTCACAGATGAACAATCCAATTTGGAAGCAAGTGCAAAGGATTCCAGTCTATCTCTCCATCAGGACGAATGCTGTCAAGTGAAGAGCAATAAAGACATGGTCAGCTGCAGGAATGCATCAACTCAATTTACTTGCCGTGGGAAACTTGGTGAAAATAATCCTGACAGACCTAACAAGATTGATAGGCAATCTGAAGGTACTAGGAGCATTTCTGCCGCAGAGAACAGTAAAAACAAACGATTTGTGTGTTTTATGTGTGACCAGAGATTTATGAGGAAGAACGGGTTAAAGATTCATATGAGAGCTCATACAGGAGTAAAACCATTTCAGTGCTCTTTATGCGCCTCCAGATTTACTCAAAAGTATCGTCTGAACGTACACATGAAGGTCCACACAGGAGAAGCACCACTCTTTAAGTGTTCAGATTGTGGCAAAACATTTTACGAAAGGAGTAGTCTCAAGAAGCATATGAAAACTCACAATGGAGCAAAACTTTACACGTGTCAAGACTGTAGTAAGAGCTTTATTTATAAGAGCGAACTTAGCCGGCATGCCAGATGCCACACAGGAGAAAAACCTTTTCATTGTCCAAGCTGTGACAAGAAATTTTCCTGTGGGGGTGCCCTTGCACTCCATGACAGAACACACACAGGAGAAAAACCTTTTCATTGTCCAAGCTGTGACAAGAAATTTTCCTGTGCGGGTGCCCTTGCACGCCATGCAAGAACACACACGGGTGAAAAGCCATATCAATGTTTGGAATGCAACATGGGATTTAGACAAATAAGTCATCTAGTAGGGCATATGAAAACCCACACTGGAGAGAAGCCGTTTGAGTGCCTGGAGTGCAGTAAGAGATTTTCCGGCAAGAGTCAGCTCTCACGGCATGCCAAAACCCACAGTAGAGAAAAGCAGTGCTATAAGTGTCCTGATTGTGATGACATGTTCTCCGACAAGAGACGTCTCAAGAAGCATGTCCGAATCCACACTGCAGAGAAATATTATGAATATCCTGACTGTCCTAATAATTTGTCTATCAAGAGTAGTGTCGCATTGTACAGCAGACAGCATGCAGGAGGACTGCATTATCTATGTGCACAGTGTGACAAGCAATTTCCTTGCAAGAGTAAGCTGTCACGGCATGCCAGGACTCACTCGGGAGATAAGCCTTATCAATGTGTAGAGTGTAACATGGAATTTAGACAACAGTCTCATCTTGCGGGACATATAAAAACCCATACGGGGGAGAAGCCCTACGAGTGTCCCATCTGCCACAAGCGATTCACTACCAGGAGTCTGCGCTCGCGACATACCAGAATTCACTCAGGGGAAAGACCCTTCCAATGCACCATATGCAACAAGAGTTTCTCATACAAGAGAACTCTTACAGAACATATGAATAGCCACACAGGAGCAGAGCCGTACCAGTGTCTCGTTTGTGAGAAGAGATTCAGATATAGCAGTGGTCTTTCAGAACATAAGAAATCACACAAGGGAGAAAAACTTGAACTATAAAGGTACCTTAGAGAAATATGTTGGCAGATGACACCTTGAACGCAAAAGGCAAGATTGTTGGTAAATCTAAAAGTGTGATACAGCTTTTCTCATGTACAATTTCAGTATGATATAACACCTTGGGGCAAGGGGTGTACGTGTATACTAGATTCCTATCCTTTAGCAATGTGGGAAGTTACCCAACAGTGCAATGTATGACACCTCTTGATTTAAGCATTTACAAAGTAAGCATTTATGCAACCGTCTCACCTTACAGGGAGGGATCTCTTACAGTGCTTTTTTAAAAGAACACAAAATAGCACATAAGAGCCCATCTCATTCAGCAGTTTTACAGAACGAATCCGGGCTAACTCGCCCCGCGGGACATCTCGCCCCAGCCTTTTAGGCTGGGGCGAGATGTCCCGATATGATTAATCGATCGAGAGATACCAATGTGTATATGTTTGTGCTCATTGTGACTTAATAATGCCATTTCCAACCACAATCTGCAATGGTATTGTGTTATATGATACTATTGAAGACAATCTATAACTTCTCTTTAGGTAAAATGACAAAAAAATGGCATTTCGGACAATTTACTCACAGCTCGCAAATCGCATTGCCGCACGTACATTAAATGTGCGTTGTATCGACTCGGACCACTGAAATTCGAGCAGTGTTTTTGTCAGTAAATCACTGCAAAAATATCATTTTCATAATGTATGAAGGTCTATTTTTGATTCCTGGTATACATTTCGTTATTGAGAAGTCGAATGTACTACGTTTTAGACGAGATGGCTGATGTTTGTTCACATTCTTTCGTCCTGGCCGTAAATTAGCAGACTACTGTTGTGCACCGCGCAGCAGCTCATCGCTCAGCTCAGTGTCCAGCTAGCAGTACAGCGCCGCCGCCGGGCGGGTCGGCGGGGGAATTCACTGACTCGGCATCCGTACCCGCTGCACTGCACTGCCCAATTTGATCGAGTGAGTAAACTAATCAAACTACATTCATCTAGATGAAATTCATCTAGATCTATATCTACTATATTATCATTAGTCATTCAGAGTAGAATATCCAATTTGATTGAGTGAGTAAACTAGACCACTGTAGCTACATCATTATTACTATTAGTCATTCAAGTTTTTGTATAATTACGCAGCCCCAACCACCTCCCCCCCCCCCCCCCCAAAAAAAAAATATATATATATATTTGGCTCAATACGCCTCAGCTTGACGACAATTCAACACTTGATCTGAAAATGCTTACAGCTTAGTTATGTTCTTATATAATAGACTGTTGCATAGGCTTAGGAACCGGGGTGGCTTGGGGGGGGGGGGGGGGGGCACAGATTTCATTGCGCCCCCCCCCCCCTAATATTTTTGGCGGGGCTTATAAATATCATTGAGCCCCCAATGTTTTGGTGCGGCTTAGATATCAATGAGTCCTTAGGGGCTCAGATACCATTGAGCCCCCAATATTTTAAGTGGGGCTCAGATATCATTGAGCCGCCCCCAATACTTTTTGCGGGGCTCGGATATCATTAACCCCCTCCTCCCCAATCATTATATTCTAGGCATGAAACTCATGTATACCTATAACCTACAGACTTACAATTCAAATATAAACATTTTATAAATATTTATTTGGGGAGGAAGGGGGGGGGGGGGGGCTCAGACATCGGAACTCGCATATCATTGACCCAAAAAAATATATTTGGTGGATCTCAGATATCATTGAGACCCCCAAATATTTTGGCGGGACTCTGATATCATTGAGCACCCCCCCCCCCCCCCCCCCCAGCCTCCTCCCCATATTTTGGTGGGGCTCAGATATCATCAGACCCCCAATTATTTTTGGTAAGGCTAGGATAATATCACGGAGCCCCCCGATATTTGTGAGGGGCTCAGATATCATTGAGCCCCCCCCCCCCAATATTTTGGCTGGGCTCGGTTATCATGAGCCCCCCCCCCCCCTAATATTTTGTTCGGGCTCGGAAAGGCTATCATTGACCCCGCCCTCCTCAAATATATTTGCACACTTATGTTCTGGGCTGGAAGCTTCATGCGTTTCTATAATCTACTGATCGACTTAGTATTCAAATTATTATTAAAACTGAGAGTTTATGAATTTTGGAAGATTGATTGAGGGTGGCTCCTTTGTCAACCAGTATTGTCTCGACACACGTACTGCACACCAGCCAGAGGCGGCCCTCCCGGGGGGCAGGGGGGCACAATCCCCTCCCACTTTTTCAAGCACCCGAAAAGTGCCCCTTTAACTTGGTAAAAAGTGCCCCTTTTTACATATGAATAGTGCCCCTTTAACTTTGACAAGTGCCCCTATTAATTTTTTAAAAGTTCCTCTTCCCCTTTTCAACTCTGATAAGTGCCCCTTTTATTTTGACACGTGCCCCTTTTCCTTTGTAATAAGCGCCCCTACCCCTTTTAATAACTACCCCCCATTTTAACTCGGATAAGCGCACCTTATATTTTCACATGTGCCCCCTTTCCTTTTTAATAAGTGCCCCATTTAAAAAAGAGCCCTTCTCCTTTTCATTCTCATGAGTGCCCCTTTTCATCTCTTGTAAATGACCCTATTCTATTCTGAGAGATACTTGATTTACTTTGACAAGTACCCCTTCCCCTCCTGATAAGTGCTCTTTTCATCTTTTATAAATGCCCGTTATTTTAACACTCCCCCTTTTCCTTCCTAATAATGCCCTTTTTCCTTATAAGTGCCCTTTCCCCTTCTCATAATTACCACCTTTCGTCTTTGATAAGTGCCCCGTTTATTTTAACATGTGTTTCTTTTTCTTTTTAGTAAGAGCCACTTCCCCTTCTCATTACCCTTTGAACAATATGTGCCTAATTTTCTTTCAACATCGTCTCCATCCCTCCAATCAACTGCATCACTAACAACCCTCTCATCATCTGTATCTCTTATCAACAAACATTATCTCCATCCCTCTCGTCAACATCGTCTCCACCCCTCTCATCATCTGCATCGTCAACATCCCTCATAATCTGCATCTCTCATCAACATCGTCAACACCCCTCTCATCTCCATCCCTCATATCATCAACATCGTCTCCATTCCTCTCATCATCTGCATCTCTCATCAACAAACATCATCTCCATCCCTCTCGTCAACATCGTCTCCATCCCTCTCATCATCTGCATCTCTCATCAACATCGTCTCCATCCCTCTCATCATCAAGGCAAAGTATAATACACCTGAATTACTCATAACTATAGGATACAGTCCATGAAATCAAGATATCAAACTTTGATCGTCATCAGTGGCGAAGCTATAGGGCACCGGCATCATTATGGAGCATCAGTCTTTCTCGGAAAATAATTGCAAATTTAAGGGGCCGAGGATGATGGAGAGATGTTGCGGGAAAAATAAAGGTCCGGACGTCAACTATTCTCTCCCCCCTCCCCCCATAATCTGTTTGTCTTTTCTAACCCTCCACTCGATTATACGGGGTAAAGGTGCCCCCTAATAACCTACGCCACTGATCTTAATTGAACTATTAACTTATACAAGTAAGTTTTATGAATTCAGATAGTTTCCATTTCACAAAATAATGACTGGAAACAATTTCTACTTTAAGTCAACAGTACTGTTGAAACAGTATACTTTCACCATTCTGAATAAAACACTTTTTGTTACTTTGATTATTTTATATTCTATGCTTATCGCATTGTGGATGTATTCACGAACTGCTCGACGGCAGCTACTATTATACATCAATCAATTTGCCAAGTGACTGACAGGTTTCTATTTGACAGTCTACTAGCCTTTTCGAATCCGGGAGCTAATGTCCAGATTGGTCTATTGTCTCTCATCTGATAAAGTGTGATCGCCACCCAATCACTCATAGAAGGCGCCGCGAATGACCGGTAGGCATCAAAAGGGCGCGATTGGTATAGGTATTGTTCAACGTCAATGAAAGAGATGATGATGATGATCATAGCCTATTGTTTCGTCACCCAGATTGCTGATTTACAATGTGTCGTGCCAAATTAAGTGGCAGGTAAATGGTAGACCTGAGCGATATGGGATCATTTAGCTAATTCAGTAAAATCCATTTTTAAAACCTAACATCACAGTCATCAGTATCATGATATACAAATTCTTAAAGTACAAGTCCACTCAATGACTTACTTTCAATAGAAGCAGAACATCGTACAACCAATCAAAAAAAGTTTGAGCAAAATCGGATTACTGATAAGAAAGTTATGAATTTTTGAAAAAATTATGTAAAACTATGGAACAATGAAAATCACGACACAAATTGCCAATTTAGTTATCGGTTTGTGACGTCGTGTCCTCACTATTTAGAATTGTTTTATATAATTTAATCCCATTAATTTCATTTTTTGCGATTGGGGTCACGTATTCCCGTAGCTAACGTCATTGCTATTTAATCATATCAATGTAGCGTAGTAATTTTTGTTGTTTTAGTTTACTTTATTTTAGTTAAGAAAGTTATATTTTTGTGATAGTAATATGCAGCGCCATGAGCGTCAGAGCCTGGCGGATATTGGCGCTATATAAATATCCATATTATTATTATTATTGGAACTATTAACTTACAAAATACTAGTAAATCGAATATTATGATTTCAAACAGTTCTATTTTACATAAATATAATTGGCATTAATTCACCATCCCGTAAAGACACATTATTTGTTACTTTGATTCTGTTTTCAAGAACTGCTTGACGACAACAAGTTGCCTAGTGAACCTGATCCCTGATCAAACAGAGATGATTTTGTCATTTAAATTGTATGTTTTCTTTTCACATTTGAGACTCAGTTTTTCATTATCTCATAAACAAATTATTTTGTGTAGCCCTCTGTTTAATGTTTAAAGACGCATTTAAGAAACATTGGGACAATGAGTGGTAAAACAAAAGAAAGATAAAACGAATAAAGATTTTAAGTTGCAATGAGAATACTTATGTTCAACCTATTTCCTTTTCAATTTCTCATCTAATATTTTGTGTTTATAGTCTATTATTTGTCTTTGCCTCTTATTAAAATCTTTCAATAGACCTCATCAAATGCAAAATGGTGTCTTCTTTATGGAATGTTACATCTCCCTTAGTTGTCCTCGGATATACTAAAAATACAAATATATAAAACATCTCAGCTGTTAGCGAAATAGCGCTAATAGCGATTGTGATTATTTGTTAACCTTTTCTCTACCCACCCAGTATAATAAATGTGTCGGGATTGGGTTAGAAAGTTTTCCACCTTATTACCTTATGTGGGTCAAGACATCCGTTGTATAGCTCTATGCTGGGTTTTTTCTACATTATTATGGCGATGTATTTTCTGTCATGCATTATAATCTGATTGGATATTATGCCACCTCTCCTTCTCTATCTCTCCCCTTTCCCTAATTGAACCATTAACAATTCTCCCTATATTTATCTCTCATTTATCAGTCCTTCGAGCTTGAGCTTTCTTTTTCTTTCTCTTTCTGCTCGTATTTCGATTGTGATGCTGCTCCTAATACTTTCATGTTCACATTTATATTAATACCTGAATTTAATCATGATGTGATTCAGAATTGTATTTAAAATAATTGCTATATATCAGTCATATAACTGTCTTGTTATGTTATGTGCTGAAAGCCGGAGGACCGAACCTGCTCATAGACCTTTTCTTTATAGAGTCTTGACGCCCTTCGAGCTTTCAATTCCTTTTTCCAATCATTTATCTTATAAAATAGAATACCTATTCTACTTTATATTCTTGTAGTAACTATCAGTATTTTAAATCCATATTTATATCCGTTTCTCTTATGTCTTACGTTAAGCTTTTAAGTTTTTTGTTCATATCCTTTTATTACTTTGTTTTGTTACTGTTTAAATGGATTGGAAATAAAGACTGAATTGAATTGAAATGAACCTGGCTTGAGACTCTTATTTGCAGCCCTGGCACTGAGAATTTTGGCCAATCTGCCAATAGGCAATACCAATTTGTCACAATGTTTTGAACTGAACACGGATCGTAGACAGTATAACAGGCATGCATGGTGAAATTGGTAATTAAGGAGTATCGAGACAGATTGGATGGGTCTCACTCAGAGTACTCAGTCCCTTTCTGCTGTGCTATACAATTTATTTAATACCAATTTATCTCTTTAAAAAATAACTTCAGGTTTTTATTTTTCCATATTCTCTTTTCCTTTTTTTGCCATCCATGCCCCATGTAACTACGCCACAAGACCAAAGATCTTGAATACATGAATACAAACTCGCACTACATACAAGGGTCTCAAATAGACTTCACCAGAGGCGGTGCCCCTTTTTACATAGGAAAAATGCCCCTTTTACTTTGACAAGTGCCCCTTTTACATAGGAAAAGTGCCCCTATTAATTTTTTAAAGTGACCTCCCACTTTTTCAAGTACCCTAAAAGTGCCCCTTTTTGCATAGGAAAAGTGCCCCTTTTTACATAGGAAAAATGCCCCTTTTACTTTGACAAGTGCCCCTTTTACATAGGAAAAGTGCCCCTATTCATTTTTTTAAGTGCCCCTTCCCATTTCTACCTCTGATAAGTGCCCCTTTTATTTTGATGCGTATAGAGGAGGAGGGGGGGGGGGGGGGTAGGGGGTGGGGGCTGCGTAAGTATACAAAAACTTGAAACCAACGCCTTTAATAATTCTTTTTTTGTAGAAATTTTGTGAGGCAGCTCCCTCCAAAAAAAAAAAGGCGATTCGTCAGCTCACTTCTCTGCTTAGAGTACTATGCTAGACCCGTGTGATAGGCCCTAACATTAGATATAGCTATTTATTAAGTCTTTAACTTTTAAGAGTAAAATATGAATATCCGATTATGAAAAAAGAAAAATTCCATTCCTTCAATTCATTAATCATCATCATGTTAATCAGAGATTCTACCCTGGACTAGTAGTCAGAGGCGGCGCTCCCGGGGGGGGGGGGGGGGGGGCAGGGGGGGGGGGCACAGTGCCCTCCCACTTTTTCAAGTACCCTAAAAGTGCCCCTTTTTGCATAGGAAAAGTGCCCCTTTTACCTTGACAAGTGCCCCTTTTACAGAGGAAAAGTGCCCCTTTTATTTTGAAAAGTGCCCCTATTCATTTTGAAAAGTGCCCCTTCCCCTTTCCACCTCTGATAAGTGCCCCTTTTATTTTGACACGTACCCCTTTTCCTTTGAAAAGTTCCCATTTTCCTTTGCAATAAGTGTCCATTTTCCATTCTCATAAGTGCCTTTTTTAATCTCTAGTAAGTTCCCCTTTTTAGATACGAGAAGCGCCCCTTTTTCACTTTTGATAAGCGCCCCCTTCACCTCTGATAATTGCCCTATTTAAATCTGAGAGGTTCCCTTTTTTTTGCCTTGACAAGTGCCCCTTTTCCTTTGTAAAAAGTGCCCCTTCCCCTTTTTAACTTGGATAAGCGCACCTTATATTTACACATGTGCCCCATTTCCCTTTTAATAAGTGCCCATTTTGCTTATGATAAGTGCCCCCATTTAAAGAAGAGCCCTTTTCCCTTCTCATAAATGCCCCTTTTTCATTATCATAAGTGCCCCTTTTCATCCCTTGTAAATGACCCTATTCAATTCTGAGAGATACTCGTTTTACTTTGACAAGTACCCCTTCCCCTCCTGATAAGTGCTCCCTTCATCTCTTATAAATGCCCCTTTTATTTTGACACGTCCCCCTTTTCCTTCCCAATAAATGCTTTTTTTTTCCTTATTAGTGTCCCTTCTCCTTCTCATAATTACCCCCTTTTCGTCTTTGATAAGTGCCCCGTTTATTTTAATATGTGCCTCTTTTCCCTTTTAATAAGAACCACTTCCCCTTCTCATTACCCTTTTAACAATGATATGTGCCCAAATTCTTTTCTAATAAAGACCCTATCCCTTTTTCATAAATGCCCCTTTTCACTTCTTATAAATGCCCCCTATCAAAATCTAATGGACGCCTCTTTTCCATCGACAAATGCCCATTTCCTTTTCATCCCTGGTGCATGCCTCTTTTTTTAGGTGTAAGAAGTGCCCCATTTTCACCTCTGATAATTAGCCTTTGTACTCTGACACGTGCTCCTTTTCTTTTCTAATAACTGTCTTAACCCTTTCGATAAGTGTCCCCTTTTCCTCTCATCATCAAACGTGCCCCTAATTTCAAGCGACTAAAAGCAATTTCCCCCAAGGCTCGCTCGCTACGCTCGCTCGTAGTTATAGATGTTATAATTATGTAACTTATCAAAGATCTTTTCAGTCTTCCGTTATGAGAATGTGCCTATATAACCCCATCAGGATTGGGTCATTCCTCTTTATAAGATGTATTTTTTTGCACTGCGACCTCATAAATCTTTAAAAAGAATTCTCGCTCGCAAATGAATTTTTAGACCATCACACTCAACTGCAAAGATGATACGCAAAATCTTATATGATGTATAAATAAAAACAAATATTGAAATCATCCCCGATAATGTAATCACAATATAGGTGTATATACCAATGTCTAACAAATTGTATATTTTCCCTTTGAGATTTCCCTTTGAAAGTGCCCTTTTTTCCAGAAAGTGCCCTTTTTTGTTGGTGCCCCCCCCCCTCCCCCACTTTGGAAGTCGCTCCGCCGCCTCTGCTAGTAGTAAAGATGATGTAGCTACAGTGGTCTAGTTTACTCACTCAATCAAATTGGATATTCTACTCTGAATGAATAATGATAATATAGTAGATATAGATCTAGATGAATGTAGGACCTTACCGTAGTTTGATTAGTTTACTCACTCGATCAAATTGGGCAGTGCAGTGCAGCGGGTACGGATGCCGAGTCAGTGAATTCCCCCGCCGACCCGCCCGGCGGCGGCGCTGTACTGCTAGCTGGACACTGAGCTGAGCGATGAGCTGCTGCGCGGTGCACAACAGTAGTCTGCTAATTTACGGCCATGACGAAAGAATGTGAACAAACATCAGCCATCTCGTCTAAAATGTAGTACATTCGACTTCTCAATAACGAAATGTATACCAGGAATCAAAAATAGACCTTCATACATTATGAAAATGATATTTTTGCAGTGATTTACTGACAAAAACACTGCTCGAATTTCAGTGGTCCGAGTCGATACAACGCACATTTAATGTACGTGCGGCAATGCGATTTGCGAGCTGTGAGTAAATTGTCCGAAATGCCATTTTTTTGTCATTTTACCTAAAGAGAAGTTATAGATTGTCTTCAATAGTATCGTATAACACAATTCCATTGCAGATTGTGGTTGGAAATGGCATTATTAAGTCACAATGAGCACAAACATATACACATTGGTATCTCTCGATCGATTAATCATATCGGGACATCTCGCCCCAGCCTAAAAGGCTGGGGCGAGATGTCCCGCGGGGCGAGTTAGCCCGACTCCTACAGAACACACCCTAAATACAGGATATAGAATTGATGGGATGACGCCCACATTAATGTCAAGAAAGGTGAAATAATCCCTCGCTATATAGGTACTCATTGTCATCTATCTTCGATCTAAAGGCAATCAGGAATTTGTTGTTCCATTTCAGGAAACTTTTCAGGTGAATGGCATCAAATGTTTTGGCTTTCATTGAAATCACATCTGGAATGTCCAAGAAAAAGTTTTAAGTCCTAGGGTTCATAATAATGCCACAGCAAATAATTTTAACTCTGCTAATGATCATGTGTCGCCCCTTTGAATATTGAATGACACTACCAAGGTGCATATCTTCATATACATGTATATGTAGTAGTGTGTGATACATGTATCTGTACGAATTATCAACAGTTTTTATGCCTCCGCTACAAAGTAGCCGGAGGCATTATGTTTTCTGGTTGTCCATCCGTCCGTACGTACTGTACGTACGTCCCGTTCTCGTGATCACGTTATCTCAAGAACCGATCGATGGATAACCCCCAAACCTAGGTCATGTATGTATCTTGTACATCCAATGAGCTGATTAGATTTGGGGGTCACAACTCACAAGGTCAAAGGTCACAGGGCTCCTTATGTATGCTAAATAGCTTGTGATCGCATTATTTCAAGAACCGATTGATGGATTCCTGCCAAACTTAGGTCATGTATGTATCTTGCAGAGCCAATGAACTGATTAGATTTTAGGTTCATGAGGTCAAAGGTCATGGGGCTTTAACAGACAGATGGATAACAATCAAATTGGAATTTTAAAAACTGCTTCCGTTTTGGTTTGTAAAATTGCTCTATGACGGAGGCATCATCCATCTAGTCAGATCAAATTTACAGCTTAGTGGACAAAATGAATACTTAATATTTTGAGAATACTTTGTTTTTCTTTCCCATTTCTTTACAGATTATAAATGTGTATTTACTTTATTGAAATTCTGTCATATATCTTTCCCATTTTTGCACAGATCAGTTGATAATAGACAGCATAGGCGTTGAGGATGGAGATTCCATAGAAGACTTTAACGTAGACATGTACAACTCTAGTGAGGGGTTTACAGAACAGGAGGACCTTGCAGGACCTAGGGATAGGAGAAAAGTCCACTACTGCAGGGAAGCCATATCAATGTGCAAACTGTGGAAAGACGTTCCGCCGTAAGGGGAATCTTTCAAATCATTTGGTCAGCCACAATAGGGACAAACCTTTTTGTTGTGCTCAGTGCGACAAGAGATTTTCGGAATGTGCCAAGTTCACCAGACATATGAAACACCACTCGAGCTTTAAGCCTCACGTGTGTCCGAATTGCAACAAGAGCTTCCCCTTCAGGTGTAAATTAACTGCTCATATGATGGTTCATACAGGAGAGAAGCCGTTTCAATGTCCTCAATGCAAGAAGGGATTCACACATGAGTATAACCTAGCAAGTCATATGTTTATCCACACAGGACAGACGCGCCATCGGTGCCCACACTGTGGTAAGGGGTTTTACTCAAACAATGATCTCCTAAGGCACATTCGCAGCCATACAGGCGAGAAGCCCTTTCAATGTTCAGTATGCAGTAGAATTTTCACCCGCAAGTCAACTCTAAAGGCACACATGATCATCCATACTGGGGAGAAGCCATTTGAGTGTCTGTACTGTGACATGACATTTCCTCGTAAGATTACGTTACAGAAGCATATGAATAGCCACACTGGGGAAAGCCCAAACCAATGTCATGTTTGCGAGAAGGGATTCACTACCCGGAGCAGTCTTAAACGACATACCAGAATTCACTCGGGAGAAAGACCCTACCAATGCACCATATGCAACAAGAGTTTCTCATACAAGAGAACCCTTACAGAACATATGAATAGCCACACAGGAGCAGAGCCAGGAGCAGTCTCAAACGACATCTCCCCAGAAACACAGCAGTGAGAAAACTTAATTAATGGCTGGAATACGAGTTATTGATAATGATAATGATAATAAGTATAATTTTTATTACCCAGAGAAGCTTTTATATCAGCATAAATGCTGTTCCCAATGGCCATGTAATTCTGATTACCCCATCAATTGCTAGGTACCCACCTTGGTTGAGAGTGGCAAATGTGGATTAATATCCTAATAAAGGACGTTATTGCCCGGCTGGCTTTCAAACCTTTAGCCCTTGTTAATCTATTTATTCATTTATTTCTGATATTTATACACGGTAGCACATTTTCATCAATTATGGCACTGGTTTTTCATGAAGCCCAGTAAAAATAATACCAACACTTATGAATATAAACTGATAATAGCTACAAACCAAAATACAGAAGAAAATGAAAAAATAGCTGTACCACTAAACCAAAACACTGGGCAGGGCCGGGCGGATCCAGCCGGCGGCATGGGAGAGCAGGAATCCAGGATTCTCTGGCGGGAGGGTGAGGGAGGGGGCTCATTTCAAGAAATTATTTGAGAACCCTCCCCCCCCCCAAAAAAAAAAATGAATATGGGGGCATCACCATTCTTTGCCCTCCCCTCATCCCTTGGTTTGAATTATAATTATTTTTTGGAGGGGGGGGGGGGGAACCATGCCCCTATAGCCTCCTCCTCTCCCCCCCCCCCATCCCCGGGTATTGATATTAGATTATCTTTCACACTATTGTCTCTAATCCTCGCTATCAATGTATACTGTTCATTGTAACATCTCAAATGTTTTTTTTTTATGATGAATGTAAATAAATGAATAATTATTAATTTAATTGATAAACTTTGATGAACATTGTACAAGTATCTGCATTTTCACTTTTTTTTTCTTCACATTAATACATATTCTGGAATGAAAAGTACCCTTTTGAAGTTCACTATAGTTGATGCCCTTCTGGCCCTTAACATCAGCCTTAATTAAGCCAGTTCTGTAATCGTATGGTAGGGGAAGGGAATCTTGATGACGAGAAATGGATAGAATCAACATTATATTGTGAGGACAATGAACAAATGTTTGACAGTCTGGGAAAAAAAGTCAAGTCGGAGATTGAGAAGCAGGCAGGGCTGTGGTTGGTTGGGGGGGGGGGGGGTTATAGAGTGATAGCAGTTGCGATCAATAGAAATGACATAGAGGGAGGGGGCCGTTAGACATGAAATTAAAGTTAAGGGCAAAACAAGTAAAGTATTAGAGAGAGAAGGAGGTGTACGTGGTAGAAGTTAAGAGTAATAATAGTGTGTGAGAGAGGGGAGGGATACAGAATCGCGTGTGGATTTTGTAATAACGTCGGAAAGAAAATATTCACCAAAAGCATAATGTACTCTTCTTTTTTTTTAAAGGGCACAACACACCCTCGGATTGAGCATTCTATCTCTTTCAGACGTAGCTGAACACGCCCTGAATACTTGACACACTGCCCGCATTATTGTGTTAATTTGATAGGCACTTATGGTCGTTCGTTTGTGTCTCCTTAGATCAAGGTAGTTATGTAAATTTCCTTAATTAAATTAAAATTAAATTAAGTTCTTTTATCGCCCGATTGCTGCAATGGCCGTTTCATTAACAAGGGCCAGATCTTCATGGTCGAGATATAGATGAAAGAATTCGTCTAAATGAAAATGATCAATCCCTCACTGAAAAAGGAAACCTGGCTTTTACTTTTCACCTACCTTCACTCCAGTGATTTCGAGGTAGCTAGCTCAGCAAGACGTTGTGTAAATAGTCCTAAGCCTATTACAGGGGTGCTGGGCGAAAGCTTAATTAACCTACTAAATTTCCAAGTTGGTAGAAGCGGGGTAGAAGCTTGAACTACGTGAAACGCACTTATTCCTAAGGACAATTTTATCCACCAAAAGGTTGTCTTGGGAACCACTTCTATATCTATACTTTTGAGGTCCAGGGGCAGAGCCTTTGCCCGGAGTCTATAGGGGGCTGAGCCTCGGGAAGTTTTTGAATTATTTAACAAGGAAGAAAATTCAAAATGGCCATCACGAGCTATAGAAATGGTAATTTCTTCCTCGAAAGTCAGGCGTAGCCCCTATCATTTTACTTTTAAATATAACATCTCTTTCTCTTTTAAAGACAATTTTTCAGAACTTTTTTCTAGTAGAGTCCTACTGTTTTACTTTCGTACGCAGTCTTCGTTTATAGGCACATGTCTAGCCAATTACCCATCAGAAATTTATTCTCTTTGTTTAAATTCAAGTTTCATGTTTTTCCTTTTTACTTTCTGTCAACTGTCCATCTCCTCAGGCGCGGATCCAGGATTTCTTAGGGGAGGGGGCCCAACTTTATTCATTTTTGTTTGCTCCCGAAAATTGGAAATTGGAAAATCGCGCCGGCCGAAAAGTCGCTCAGTGGGGGGGGGGGGGGGGGGGTAGTGAGCACATTTTTTTTTTTTTTTTTTTTTGGTCCTCGAAATTTTTTCAATTTGCACCCCCCCCCCCCTCCTTGAGCGCCAGGGGGGGGGGGGGGGGGCCCAACCCCCCAAAAAGGTAAAAATCACGTGATTTTACATGATTTTTTTTCTCAAGGGGGGGGGGGGGGGCCGGGCCCCCCCCCCCTGGATCCGCCACTGCATCTCCTTCTCTTCCACCCTCTCTCTTCTTCCTTCTTTTTTTAAACCTCCTTTTCTCTAACTTTTTTTCATTTTCTTCCGTCGCTCTCTCTTTCCCCTTTATTCTTTCAGGCCGCCGCTGTTCTTGATTAATACAAAACTAATTAGATAGAACAATATGTTAATTTTTGTTCTTACATTCCTTAAGATGTATTTTTTTGTATTGTATTGTATTTATTAAACTTCATTGATGTACATCAATATTCTGTTTATAAACATATAATCACTTTACAATGTAATGTAAAACATAAAACGTAATGTAATCATAAAACACCCGAAGATTTAGATATATAAAACATAATACAGCACTTTTCTAAATAAATTATAACTCATGCAATACAAAATAGGAAATGGGGTACACGGAATGCCTAAAATAAATGACGTAAGAGTACACATAACTGCGACCAACTGCAGAACTAAACCAAAAAGCATAAGATTGTACATTTCTACTTTGTTATAACATATAGTATCTAAAAATTACCCCTCATTGCAATTATGTTTTTGGTGAACAAAGAAAAACTATCTATGACAACTTCATTGTATAATCTCATTATAAATATGAATTTTTCTTGACTATCCAAATTACTAAAAATTTCTTCCAGATTACTAATTTGTTCTATAAAATCTACTCGTAAGTCTTTATACTTGTCACATTTCATAATCACATTTCATAATTATATGGAATTCATCACCTACAAGATTCATATTACAGTCTTCACAGAATCGTAGATTCGGGGGCCGCTTTTTCTAGTCTTTTATATGTATAATATATCTCTGCACTGAACACTGTGTTGTGGTCAATCCAATTCAGCAAACGTTTCCATATGTCGGCGAAAGCAGAGAGAATTAGAGGAAGAAAGACAGATCGAGAGAGAACGACAGATCGAGAGAAAGAGAGAATGCTGAAACACTACGTATGCTCATTATTAGGCGATTTGCTACACTACGCGGCCGATCACACAGAGTCAATGAGAAATTCGGACTTCGAAAAAAAAAAATCCTCCATTCACATAACATGTACTGTCTAGTAGAAACCATAATGGCAGAGTTTGGCAGTCTTCACCTAAATCGGAATTTTGACCACAATCCCGTCTTCTGATCGCACAATTAATCATTGTAATTTTGTAGAGCAAAGTCTCAGCTACAAGATAATAAAATATATAAGACACACATACCACAGTAGGGATAGCCGAGATATAGGCCTATATATTTTAAACAACGGCAATTACATACCTAATCGAATAAAATTCAATTGTTTTCCTTAAAGTGGCACTATGTTGACGTCAAAACATTCTAACAGCAAACGTGAAACATGATATTACATTTTTAATTCATACCCTATCAGAACATGAAAGAAAATTGGGTATAACCAGCCATTCTGAAGAGTTATAGCGGATTTAAATTGGGTAGGCCTACTTTTTTGACCACCTTTTGCAATTGTTTGCATATTCGCGCATGTGTCAATTTTGAGGTTTAACGAACGTTTTTGAGCTAAATTGAGGTCAATAATTGCTAAAAGAGAAATCAGCAACACAATTCAAGTAAACAAAATTGAATTAATACATTCAGTAAGGACGACACACGCAAAAACGCGCGCCATTAAACAAAAATGTTCAATTAGGTCTGAAACGAGTAGTGAATTGGTCCAATTAAAAATAATGCAACGGTGTTTATTTAGGAAGACAAGTCGGGTATTTTACAGTTCTATATAGGCCTACTAGAATGAGGAAGTGTATTTACACACATCAAAAATACATAAATGACGTAGTAGCTAGGAACTGCCGTACACATTAAATGTTGTGTTCATATGAAGTGTGAATCCTAATTAGAACAGACATTTAAACACAACGCATTTTCTTAATATACAATAGGGCATATGAATATACATAAACATTTTATAAACAAATTTAAGTATACATAACATACAGCATTATAATATATACATGACGTAGATGACAGTTTTTGATACTATTAACGCATATTGAAAAGATTTTTACAGAACGCTCATATTTCTTTCCATCTGTAATTAATCACAATTTGTTGTTAGTTCATTTATTTGTAGTATTACACGGATACAAATATGCTGTTCGTCGGTTCAAAGATTAAATGGTTATGATATATGACAATGTATATAAATGCGTATCTGGACACCTACCCCCTGAAAATCCACCCCGGATAACCACACCCAGTCAACTACCACTAGGACGAGAACGACTACCCCCCGGGTATACCGCCGGACAACTACCCCCAGACAACTAAATCCTACGACAACAACCCCGGACAACTACCCCCTAAGATAGTTGTCCGAGGGGTGGTTGTTCTAGAGGATGTTTTTTGTTTGGGGTAGTTTTCTTGAGGGTAGTTGTCCTAGGGGGTAGTTGTACGGGGGTAGTTGTCCTAGGGGATAGTTGTCTGGGGGTAGATGTCCTAGAAAATGACACATGATTGATCAAGAAATTTACAACTTGATACCTGCCCCCGGGCACCAATTACCGTATAACAATTTACCTTCAAGTTTCAAGTTTATCTGTCTTTCACAAATCACATGAAATAAAGTATAATCGTAACAGTACAAATGTATCGTATATATACACTGTATTCCATAGCAAACTAAACTATACAAAACAAAAAAGACGAGGAGACTAGCTTGGTTGAAGCACAGCCCCTCAGATGATGTGATAACCTATTCATGAAAACAAATAAATAATATATGGAATATATAAAGCTATATAAAACTACCTCAGATGATGTGATAAAGATAACCTATTCATGAACACAAACAACAAATAATATATGGAATATATAAAGCTATATAAAACTATCCAACGATGCATTGACCACGGCATGGCCCAACTGCATATAGTAGGTTCACGAGTCATGACCACAACAACTACAGACTCGAAGATGCGCACATCCCCATCACACCGGGTGCTAAAAACTCACCGGCCCGAATTCACAAAGGAAGTTTGTCGACAAACCGAGGTTTATGTACGTCATATGACGCGTTTTGCCGCGTTTTTTACAAACCTGGTTTGTAATTAACGAAAGGAGGTTTGTCGACAAACCTAGCTCCTTTGTGAATTCGGGCCACCGTGTGTGTGAACATAAGTGTCATGAGCACGAACCACCCACCCATAACGTGTACAAGCCTAAGCTGACACCACATCAAAACATCAATTATTGCTCTCTGAGTGCAGACGCCAAGCAGGAATATATGGTTTATGTACAGATGGGAAGAAAAAGAAAAAGAAGGGGGATCAAAGGGATTATGTCAAAGTCGAGAAATAACAAAATAAATCGAGAGTAGAGTTAGATATGCTACAGTACATACATACACAAAAAAGTATAATTATTAAAGCTTGATAACACATTCACGTGTCATCTACATACTTGTCAAGTAAATATGACTTAAGTCTACGTTTAAAAACTGAGATACTTGGAGCATTTGTTATAGTAGAATCAAGTGAATTCCAGAACCTGGGGCCAAGTGGACATTAAAGTATTTAGAGTGAAGGTTGTCCTTTCATATGGTAAATGGAAAATAGTATTATGGCTGTGAATTAGGATATTTCTTCTTAAGATTTGAGAAGCTAAGGCAGAAGGGAAGTCCTCAGAGTGAATGCTAAACATGACGTTCCAAGTTGCATTGAATAGAGATCATTTAGTTTTAGAATACTGTTTTCATATCAAATTAGATTTGTATGTGCACGATAATTTGCTTTACAAACTATTCTAATAACCCGCTTCTGCACAACAAAAACCCTATATAAATGTGAGATTTTGATGATTTGTCCCATGCCAACATACCATAATTAATATATGATAAATTAAGAGTAGAGCTAGTACAAAATGAACAATAGCTCTTGAGGTATACATGATCTGAACTTATATATATAACACCACTACTTTTTTTACACCACTTTACTTAATTGTCCACATGAGTTTTCCAATTCGTATATCCCAAGACATTTTGCTGAAGTTACTCTTTCAATAGGGACATTATTCAATGTCACATCGCCTGACCAAAAATCGACTGAATTACTAAACAGCATATATATTTTTTTGGGTGAAAATTCAAGGTTAACTAATAAGCATTAATCTACTTCATTACTTTTCGAAATTCTTCATTCACAGTTTTCAACAATATTTGTGGACATTTTTGAGAAAGAAATACAATCGAGTCATCAGCAAAAACAAAAGAAAAACAAAAGATAATACACTTTATGAGCGTTGAAAATCGTTTATATACAAGATAAATAAAAGTGGTCCCAGAATGGATCCCTGTGGAACACCACATGTTACTTTGTTGTGGGGGGGGGGGGAAGAGTCAATTCCATATAAGGACACACATTGCTTTCTCTCCGTAAGATAACTTCTGAAGCAATCCAAGGCGACTCCCCTGACACCAAGAGAATTTCATGGTCCACAGTATCAAAGGCCTAGGAAAAGTCTAGAAATGTACCGATGGTGTGTAAGTGACTATCTAAGGCAAAAGCAAGTTTATCTATAAGATGTAAAATTGCATGTGTTGTTGTTTGCATCCCCCGAAAACCAAATTGATAATTACTGAAGACACATGTTTTGTTAAAAATGTTATAGTTCTTAAATAAGTTTAACCAGATCTTTGAAAAACATGATAACCAAGAAATCGGACAATAATTTGTCAATAACTGAGAGTCACCATTTGTAAAAGTTGGTACAAGAATACCGACGACAACTTGCTTAATAAGTTCATTTACAAATTTGATAATACCCCCAGACTTTTTTGTTGGTCTTGAGGCCTCTTACAATACCAAGCAATTCTTCGTCACGTGTGGGCACCACAAATAAATGTGGCATGTTAGGTTCTCCTAAATAATCTTGAAAATCAGTTTGACTGTTTGAAATATTTTTTACTTCAGATTCGAGCCAATATTAAAGAAAACTATCATTAAATTTTTCCACTATAATATCTTTATCTCAAATCAGTTGGTCATCTTTATTCATTTGTCTTATACTTGTTACTTTATGGTGCTCGAAATACATTTCTTATCACTTACAAGTTGCTTGAAACTGTATAAAATAGTATTTTTCTTTGGCCTCACGCAGCACAGAAGTCAGAGTATTTCTGTAAACAGAATATTTCTTTTTTAGAACTTCCGTCCCTACATTCTTATGCTTATATAACAGCTCATTTGTTGATTTTAGCATAGCATTGGTGACCGACGGCATACGTGGGTTTCTTCTACGGTTGTGTTTTACTCTTTATTACTGGAGTATTAGCATTGTACACCAATAAAAACCTATTCATGAACATATCGAAGACACCCTCAACACGCTGATTTGAAAGAATATCACTCAGTCTGTCGCCAATAATGCCCCTCTAAACTATAATTGCATTGCGATTAAGTTATGTTAAAACATCGATAATTCTCGGTTTCGTTTTTTCTGGGACGCACTGAACACTATTTCTAACAATGGCGTCTGTTTTTTATAGCTAGTTAAAGGACCTGCGGCATGGTAAACAAGATTTTTTCCAAAATTCCTATCAAAGCTGTCGTACAGGCACGATACTAAGAGTATACCTGTATCATTAAATACAATAGGCTATATTCTTCATAACTTTTAAAAATGTTATGTGTAAAAGTAATGCTTTTTCACTGTTACTCTTGCCAATGATTAGTATCATTTAATGAAGACTTGTTATAAAAGCAATAATCGCTTTCAAAAGCCTGAGAATAACTGAATTAATCCATTGGTGTTGTTCTCTGTAAATGAAAATCAAGAGACGAAAAATTGCTGAAAATCATATTGTGTTTCTCTGAAGCTTTCAATTGCCTTAATCTACAGTCTCATAATCGACATCCCCTTTTATTTCGTTTGCAAACTGCGCAGCATTCTGGTTCTCATAAATCAGGTTTGATGATGGTAGACGTCTTTCTCCTGGTCTTTTCGATGAAGCCGTGGAGGTGATATCCATCTCCTGGTATGTCGTGTCTGCCTCGGGTCTGGGTGTTAGATCCATGTAAGGATCTGGTTTGTTCTCTTTAGTCCTGGTTGGTACTTTGCGTCTGTTACAGAAAAACAAAATCACTGAATAAATACATATTAATCCACAACCACCACCCTACTCCCAGGTGTTAAATGGGTACCCGGTAGGATGCAAACGTCATTGTAGTTTCGGTGCTCAGCATTGTGAACGTCTCTATATAATAGCTCCTGTCTGAAATGATCCCCATGGAGTGGAGAAAGTTGATACATTTTGTGTGGGCAAGCCTGAATCATAATTCCGGGCTAACATTACATCTGTAAAGCGCTTAGAGATATCGTAGATGTAGTTTATACCCCCTCATATTATTGATCATTTTTATTATAAATGTTTTGATTGAACAATTGCAAGAAATAAAGCAAAGCGCTCAGAGACACCGTAGATGTATTTTATACCCCTAATATTATTGATAATTGAAGTTTGAGTCTGGTTATAATGTGGATTCATATGTCAAACAACCTTATACCAGATGAATATTTGATTGACATATCTTGATATAAATAGTAAAATGATACAACCCTCAAAAACTCATTAGTTGTAACATGCATACTAGGATACAGCTCTTTAATGGTAGCACCTGTCTGCAATTGTTCATTTCGTGAAATACAGGTCAAGAATAAATTGCATAAACTTTAAAAACCTGAGCTGAATAAGCAAGAAAGTAATAGCAACTGCAAGCCGAGAAATCAACAAAAGGAATCTATCACCTTTGTGGAATGTGCGAACATCGAAATGATATGATTTCTTGAAAGTCTTCGCGATCTTGTTAGGAAATTAGGTGCAAAATGAGTAGGGATTTATAGACGTACACATCTTTTGTTAAATAATTGGTTTACCTTCTCCTCTTTAGTATAATGATGATGATGATGACAGTAAGCAGTAGAAGAAAGATTAATCCACCTATTGCCCCACCAACACTAGCGCCAAATGCAGAAGAGCCAGGAGAGGGTGCTATGGATTAAATAATGTGTACAATAAAAACATTATATGGTAGTACATCTAGGAAATTTAACTAGTAATTATATTTTCTTATGGGAATGCTCGGATAACAAAGACAATAATGATCAAAGAAATCATGATAACGCTAAAAGCTATAATAATAATAATAATAATGACAATGGTGATAATGATAATGATAATATACACTCAGCAACAAAGAAAATGGACACAGTTTTGTTTAGAAAATACAAATAACAATGAAATATAATAACAAGTATATGAATGAGAAAAAAATAACCCTGTACCGACATCAATTAAGATTAAGCTTTTTAACTTTCACGATTGGATGGGCACATGCTATTTACCGTTGAAAGGTCTGATTAAGAGATTTGCTAGCAAATAGATATTCAGATTTTAATGAACATGGGCATCTGTAAGACATTCTTGCTCAAGAATGAAAGCAAACAATGCTAATCTATGAGGGGGATAGAGCACTGGATGTCAACTGCATGGCTTTTACAAGTAAGTGTATAACAGTATGTATACTCTTGGACTATACAACAATTGGACTAGGTTTTACGACGAATGGTCTTGTGACATTATTCTTCAGTAAATGTCCTAAACTAACTGAATCCCAAACTTCAACGCCAGACCAAACACTGCACCCGCTAATCATAACCCGAGACCTAACCTAAAATCCAAATCCAAAATGTTTTTGACGAAACATAGCCTGGAGCAAAACCGGATCACACCCTGGGAGACTTAATAAACCCTATCCTTAATCATATCCTTAATTCTATCATAAAGCCCAATTGCACCCTAAATCCGAATCCTATATTTTCGACAAAATACATTCCGATCGGCGGAACAAATGAGGAACACCAAGGACTGACCTATCTTTAGGGTTGTAACACTCAGAGCAGGTCCTTTCTCTCCTTCACCGTTAAGTCCCTCACGAACTGCTGAAATTTGAATCTCATATGCTTGGCCATCATCCAGACCACTTACGTTGTACATCAGTAGCCCTTCATCTGCTTGTCTTCTCTTCCTTGAAGATATAATCCCTGAGGATTCCATCTCCATCGGAACACCTGATGTTGCTATGAAGGTGTTTCTTTCGTTCCCATCTGAAGCAGTAACGTAGACCTTGTACCCAATGATAGGACCTTCACCAACATCAACGTTACCATTCCAAGAATCCCAAGAAATGATGACATAGTTGAAACCTAGTTCTGCTACCCCAGGCGCCTTGTTGAAGACCGGGAGAACTGGAAATAACACGACAAACATCAAGGATGCAGTAAAAATTAACAGTGTCAATGGAATGGTATTTTAGTGGTTGTAAAGCCCAAATTTCTGATGAAACATGAATCCTGAACTTAACATATGATACCCTGATCGCACATTAGGTACAACTTCTTTGAATACATATGTATTTTCATTTTCAATCAAAAAAGGTTTTTACTCTTGTGTATGGATATATACTTTTAGAACAACACAGAAGGAAACATTCTTCATGGCTTGTCGTCCTTACGTTATCATCACGGACACTAAAATGTAGATGGTTCTAGAAAGATGTATATCGCTTTGTCGGTCTTTTTTAAATTGTCCATATTTCATTTCAAATTTGTATGTGAATGTAAAATTATTTAAAGTCACAAGGTAATCAAGATAACATTGGTTTAATTGGATTTCACCTTTCTCACCAAACATCGGTGTTTTCTTTTCCCCCACACACATACACACACACGCACACACATGCAAATACACACTCTCTCTCCTTTGGGTGGGATTGTTTGAATCCCTTTTTCCAGTTTACTGATACATGTAATCAAAAATAATTATCTGTTACGTAAATTCATCATCTAAAGTTAGTTGAGTTCTGGTCATGCGATTGCATTGTGAAATGACATTGTGGAATTGATGAGAAAAGGTTGATCAAGTAGCATATAAGTATTGGTGTGTGCTGCAAGGTTCAGGAATCATCAACATTATAAGAAATTTGGCCCAGTCTTGGTAAAGTTACAAGCACTGTACACAGAAAGATGTATATGGGACTACACGAACATGTGGCATAAAAATCCGTCCCGATTGTTATGATGTTACATGCCATAGTTAGAATATTAAGGCATTTGAACAGCCATGCTTTTCAGGAAACATCTTTTATCTGATGTTCTTCCACACTTGCATCATACAATGATAACGCTCACAAATTATTTTCACCTCTTCCCAGAACTCAACCTTCTCTTTAAGCACCTACCGAATGTTTCAGGCAGTGGCAACCTGATAAAAGCAAATCCAATGTCACTTTTTGATGTGCCAACAAAACAGTAGATGGGTTGATTTCCGTTGACATTAACGGAAAACGAAAAGTATGATTGTAATGAAGACTGATCAGTAGCAGTATTTGCGGCCTGTGCGTTTTCCCAGTTTTCCATTGAGAAATCCCCCACAGTAGCCTTAATGGAAGGGATGTTGCCACTTGTGTCGGTAGAAAATGTGCAGAAAAACATCGCAACACCTGGGTTGGTTTTTGCTCGTGAAATGCTAAAGCGATCTACGAATACAAAATATGTACAATAGATAATCAACAAATGAATGAAAAGTTAAAGGACAAGTCCACTCCAAAAATAACATACTTTCAATAGAAGTAGAAAAATCAGACAAACCAATCAAAACAAGTTTGAGCAAAATCGGATAACTAATAACAAAGTTATGAATTTTTGAAAAAGTATGTAAAACTATGGAACAATGAAAAGCACAAGACAAATTGGGAACCCACTCACTAGTCTGTGACGTCATGTCCTCACTATTTACTAATTATTTTCTTTATATTGGCAATATAAAGTTCCTATTTCCCCCCTAAGAATCTTATTTCTTCACACCAGCATCCAAGTTGATTGATAGTAATATGTTTTTGTATGAATGCACTAATATCGAGTAATTTTTTCCAGTTAAATCATGAAAAATGTGAATGTCGATAAACTAGTTATATAAAAATCAATAATTATGAATATACAATATTCAGAAAAAAAGTATCAATTCTTCAAAGTTCATAAAAGATTTTGTGAAATGTCATGCACGCATTATGATACAAATCATATAACCTGGGCAAAGGTATGGGGGAATCCAGTTTTGGGGGATAAAAAGGGGAATTAATGGGATTAAACTATATAAAGCAATTGATAAATAGTGAGGACATGACGTCACAACCTGATAACTAAATTGGCAATTTGTGTAGTGATTTTCATTGTTCCATAGTTTTACACAATTTTCAAAAATTAATAACTTTCTTATTAGTTATCCGATTTTGCTCAAACTTGTTTTGATTGGTTTTTCTGATTGTTCTGCTTCTATTGAAAGTAAGTTATTTTTGGGTTGGACTTGTACTCTAAATCACTGAAAATGAAAATAATAATATTTTAAGCTCTATTTTTTACGAGTCACTAATATCGCAACCCATTACATATTTAACCAAATATATTGGCCTTTAGATTACAGCATTTTGATTTTAAGAACCATTTAGGATCAAATTATGAGTATAATTGCACTGCTTACTGAACTTCATGCTGTAACCAATAACTATAAATAACTTTTCGAGGAATGTATGCGTCCAATTTCTCGCATTTTATTGAGCGCTGAGTGTTACTGCTGGTAAATATGACAGCATGTATTGTTGATCTGAAGTCAAAATATTCGTTCGCAATTGAATGAGTCAGCCCTGTAATACCCCCGAACTATTTCATAAACACAAGCGACCTTCAATTTAATTTATTCATGTTATCTCTAAGTTCATTCAAGTTCGATCAAGTTCACGCAAATTGTTTCTGTTAACAATTCAACAAGAATACAAATGACATTAACCGGCTTAGTTGAGAACTATTGTAAAATATCCTGATAAGAATGGTTACAGATAGAAAGGCGAAATACTTTGGCCACATATACAATAAATCAGAGTCACTTCGAGATGAAGGATTTCTTGAAAGAAAGGGTAAAAGGGAGCAGACCAAGACGAAAACCAAGGACCAACAAGGATGGGAACATTAAGACACGGAGTGGAATGACACTGCCAGTGTGTAGCACAATGGCAGAGAACAGAGATGTGTGGAAAAAAGCTACAATCACCCTCCGATTTGGGATAACAAACCTTGATAGATAGATAAGTAGATAGTACTAACCAGTTTGACATTTGTCTCCCATCCATCGTGAATGGCATGTACCTTGAGAGCACGTTCCGGTCACCTGGTCACAGTCCTCAACACCACCCGCACAGTGACATGTCTTAGAACAAGACTCGAAACATCCAGAAACTAAATTAAGTTAACATATCGGATGTGAGGAAAGAACTACTGAGCATTTTCAAAATGTTGCATTCACAACATTTAGTTTATTACGATTTCCTTAAAGTGGGTTTGGAATATTAAGATTATTAATTACATAATTAAATATTGCACGAGGGGAGTAGCAAGCTAAACCACTGGACTCTCCGGGTCCCACCTTACTGTACAATTGATTGGGATGTACTGGGATGACTGGGGTTTCCCCTATTAATTATAATCTTGAACCAGGAATGCAGTGCGTTCTCCATGTCCTAAGCTAGATGGTGACTGAAGACTGGTTGTGGTTGGTGTCGTTGTTGTTATTTAAGTTTGATTATCAAACATAAGCTGGTAAATGCATGGCGAAGTTATTTGAAACAATCTTAACATCAACGTTTTAACAATTGGTCAATAAGTTGCTGTTGCAGTTAAGTGATTATATTTGATGAAGGTTCTTGTGAATATATAACTACTAAAGAGGCAGTTCCCGCAAGGTTAGTCTCAATTCATAAAGCACACAAATAATATCAGCGTTTATACACGAATGTGAAATGCACAGGCCCATAGGCGCCGGAAGTGGGGGGGGGGCGGCAGGGGGGGCAGTTGCCCCCCAGTCAAAAATGTGGGGGGGGGGGGGGCAAAACGCATTTTTGCCCCTCCAAAACGCCCCCCCCCCCCTCTAAAAAAAAAGAAAAAAGAAGGCAGTAAAGGAGTAAAGATGGTTTGTATTTTTTAACCCCAAAGAACATAACAATAATAAAAACCTGAACTAAATCACCGATACAATTCCATTCAAAGAAAAGGAAAGTTAACAGGAATTAAATTCCATAAACATTGCGCATGCCACCTATATTTATCAATGGAGGTTTTTATAATAGCGATACACGCATATCGTGGACATATTGTAAGAGAATGGGAAAGCGTGTCTTTTTTTTGTTATAGGGGTGAGAAGACATGAACCCCTGAACGCTGGCGTACTGATGGAGGGGGGGGGGGTGTTTCTTATTCGATACCAGTGATTTACACATTTTGTTGAAATGGCATGATTTTCTGGTATTCTTTCTCAATTTCTCAAGTCATACCTTTTTATGCGTTTGATGGAAAATTAGAAATCCCTAAATTTACAGCCGGGCGAAAAATATGCTTATTTAGAAGCCTTCATGTCATGGTCTGCAAAACGGCTGGGCTCGGGGGCTCGAGCCCCCCTCAATTTTTGAAAAAGTATCAAGTTACAGAGAAAAAGAAAGAAAGAGAGAGAGAGAGAAAAAATAAGTGACCTGCCAATGTCATAAATGAGGTATAAAAATATGCTCATCTGACCGTAATTAAATACCTAAAACCCCTGAGTTTCCGGGGGCTCTGCCTTGTGGACCCCACCAAGGGCCCTATATAAGGCGACCCCTGGATACTCATCTGACCGTAATTAAATATCTAAAAACCAAGGGCTTCTGGGGGCTCTGGCCCCTGAACCCCACCAATGGCCCTAACGCCGGCCCCTGGATGCTCACCTGACCGTAGTTAAATACTAAAACCTCCGAGCTGCCGGGGGCTCTGCCCCCTGGACCCCACCAAGGGCCCTAAGGCGGGCCCCTGGATGCTCATCTGACCGTAATTAAATACTTCAAACCCCTGAGCTTCCGGGGGCTCTGCCCCCTGGACCACATCAATGGCCTTAAAGAGGGCCCCTGGATGCTCATCTAACCGTAATTAAATATCTAAAAACCAAGGGCTTCTGGGGGCTCTGGCCCCTGAACCCCACCAATGGCCCTAACGCCGGCCCCTGGATGCTCATATGACCGTAGTTAAATATCTATAAACCTCTGAGTTTCCGGGGGCTCTGCCCCCAGGACCACATCAATGGCCTTTAAGAGGGCCCCTGGATGCTCATCTAACCGTAATTAAATACCTAAAACCCCTGAGCTTCCGGGGGCTTCGCCCCCTGGAATCCCCGCCAATTAGTGACCTGCCAGTGTCACAAATAAGGTAGCCAAATATGCTTATCTGACCGTTACCTGACCGCTTGGTAACCAATCATGTTCAGTATGACCAGGGTATAACCCCCTTCCAAACGTTTTTGCTCATTACGCCACTGCCCCGAAATTTGAGCCCCCTGGAACGTTTGCCCCCCCCCCCCCAATCCCAAACTGCTTCCGGCGCGCCTGCACAGGCCCCCGGTATATTCGAGGTTACTGCCAATATCAATCGCTGTTTTCTAGTTGTCCTTATAGCTAAAGTAAAATGTCTTACATGTGACACACCCATCTGGTCTCTCTGGAGAGTCAGCAACATAGCCAATCTCACATTGTCCTCCCGATGATGTACAGAAACCAGAGTCCTTCTCACATTCCGAGTACTCTGGACAGTAACAGAACTCTGTGCAACTTATTCCAAAATATCCGACTGGACAGACAGAGGGAACTGCGAAAATGGTATGTGTTATTTAAATAAAAAGATAATTATTATTATAACATAAATGTAATGATATGGATATTCTCGTGTTTACGTTTTCCTCAAAGGTTCATTGACGTACATGTACAAGGCAAATTCCTGGTAGATTTCGCTAGAACTATTTTTACAAACATACATGGTGAATTCCTTGTATGCTATTTTTAACACCTGTTCCGAGACGTTGCGCTCTTAATTTTGGCTTGGCCGATTGGATTAGGTGTCGCTGGGCGTGTCGCCACAGTTGACTTAAATTTAATTAGGCAAATTTGGGAAATATATTTGTATTACAATTGGAAGGGTTTTTCCTTGATGCCGGGTCTGTTCACACTATCGAAATAGTATGAGAGAGGAACTGAGGATTACAGGTGTGTAATAGCCAGAAGCATGTGGGCTCGCTAGTGTGGACGGACATAGCAACATTTATCCCTTTTTATATTCATTGAATTAATTTCCAGGGTTGTTGGGTCTCCGGGTGATTTGCATCTCTTGTTTGAAAGATTAGAATGTAAGAGACACAGGTGGGTGCGTGAAAGAAGTATGTGAGGAATAGAGATGCGGATCATCCGGAGCGCCTTATATCCTGGGGGGGGGGGGGGGGGTAAATTCGCCAAGAAATATAGGACCTTTTAGTACGGAAACTAATTATGGGTGGATTGATATTACGCAAAGCGTCTGTGTGACACGCCTCAATTTTTGGGAGGACGAGGCGTTTCTGTTCGGGGGGATAAAAACCGAGTTTCGTCTCTGGAGCGGGACCTCTTTTCCGTTACGATACCGACATGAGTTGCTAATTTGCTTTAATTGGGTTGCCCAGCCCCAAAACATGAACTTCGTGATTTATTAATTCTACGTTTATTTTAATAAATCTTCAACTCCAATCAAGAATTTGTTTTAGTGACTTTGATTTATCTTCGTTTTCTACACTTCAAGAACCTAAGTGATACTTTAACATTTTCTGAGTCGGTACTAGGCGGGGCGGCTTTGGCCACCGGGCCGTCTCGCCGTGGATCGCTTCATAAACAATACCAATGGTAATAATATTATAAACAATAACAATTGTAATAAATATAAACGACACAATTATTATGAATGCATAGATCTAAGATTTCTCTAGTAAAACCCTTCCCAATTGTCATTTACCTGATGTTATTTGCAGGTTTGCCCACACACTATAGAGGCACCCTTTTCACTCAATTGAAAACATTCCAGCCAGGCGCCCTTTTAGAGACGTCCAATATACTGAACGAACCACAATAACTTGCATCTTTGACCCATCATTAGGACAAACCATGGCGAAATATTTAGTTCTTACCTAAGGAGAATATCAAAATGGGAGGACAGCACAAACAAATAAATTTGCACGCACATATTCTAAGTTGATGAACAAATTTCCAATACCTAGGCTAGCTATGAGAGTTTCTGGCTGTTCCAGAGGCAGTTACAGTACAGAGCATATGGAGTTCAGTAGATCATGCAATCTACATAGTTCAATATTACCACTGACTTTATGGATAAAGAGACCAATGATCTGACAGTATAGCCCGCTTATACATGTATCGAATGTTATACCCACCAATATGGACATCACAAAATCTTGCCAAAACTGTATGCGACCTACTCTGTCATTAAACAAGGAAATTCTTACACAAAGTTACCGTAGCAACCCATTAAATACAATCATGTACATTCCAGCTACCTAACATGCATGACCAACGGATACAGAAAATATGTGTTTATATTTTGATATACCAGCTAGTCCACCAAAGGAAGTAGGCATACCTTGACACCCTTCTCCTGACCATCCATCCTCACAGTCTCCCTCACATCTTCCAGAGAAGGCATCACATGAAATGCCTCCTGCACAGTGGCAGTCCTGAAGACAGTCAACACCAAACCTACCCGGAATGCATTCTGAAATTACATTCATGACAGTAAAACGGAATTAAAGATAAAGTTGATTTTTAGTCATGCAATTGAATTGTGAAAAGGTTGATCCTCTAGCATATTGGTGTGTAGGCCTACTGAATCATCACAATTTGGCCAAGTCGTGGTAAAGTTACAAGCACTGTACACGACATGATGTATATGTCTCGATTTTTACGTTGTTACATGCCATATTTAGAATATGAAAGCATTTGAAGAGCCATGCTTTTCTGGGAACATTTTCTATCTGATGTTCTTCCACAGTTGCATAATAACCATGATAACGCTCACAAATAATTTTGCACCTCTTCCCAGAACTCAGCCTTCTCTTTACAGATAAGAGAAATAATTACATCTTAAAAGGGTCATTCCCCGGTCAAAGTGACAAATTTGATGGCATTCAGCACCGGAATTTAATACACATCCTAGATATTAAATGCACGACAAATGAATTAGAAAATTCATCCCACCTGCAGATAAAATAATCTTAGAGGCAGTTTAAATCGGGCGTTCGTGAAAAAATAGGATTTTTTCTTCTTTTTATTTGACGGTAAATCCTTTGGAAAATAGAAATAAATAAGAAAAGTAATGCTCTTCGAATTTCAACAGCGATCCCCAAAAATATGTTTTGTGTAATTGTATTAAACAATTCAAACGATGCGTTAGTCTTTTGAAAGTCTTGTGATCGTTTTTATTTTGCAATAATGTATCTTACCTTGATCGCAGTATATTCCTGTATTACCGGCCAGGCAGTTGCATCCGTAGGGATCGGGTAGACACACCTGGCTTCCACTGCAGGCTTCTAGAGCGTTCCCAGAACCACATTCAAGTTCACACTCCCATCCAAAACGGTTTTCATCGCATGCTGTTCAACAAAAAAATGAAGAAATACATAATAATTGGGTCATGCTCTCAATTTATTCTCTTGCTATATATGCAGCACTTGCAGTTGAACATAATTATTTGTCTCTATTATCCATTTCATTATTATTTTGATTCTTACAAATATAAAAGTTCAAATTCGCAATCCAATCCAAAACGGTTATCAAAGCATCCTCTTAAATGTGAAAAAAATCTAAATGAAAAGCCATTATATTATGTTGCAAGTAGTAGGCAACATAGCTAGTGAATACTACATTATATGTTATTATTTGTACCTATGAAGATACCCTATACCTCCCTTCCAAAAAGAGAAAAGAAAGGTAAACCTTAGCACACTGAGTATAATTAATGACTAAGGCTTACCGTTTTTTTTTAATTCATTGTTTCGACTGCATGAAATTCAATGTAGACGGATAATACCTGAATTATATATTACATGTACATAATGTATCTTTTTTTTTATCTCAATAACTCAAGTTACATCAAGAAAAATATGTGGTCTCATATACCTACGCAAAAAACCTCAAAGACTGAACAGTCAGCGTTATCTGGAATGTGTGCGTGGTTATGTTCGTGAGTAAAGCATTGCGTATCACAGATAAGTAGTAAACAATTTTGTTTGCGGCTTTTTGTTTACTTGTCATCGGGCCAGGAGTAAAGTGGGACTCATACTGTGATTTAGTGTTTACTAGGGTGTTAACTTTGCTATTGAGAAATATTTTGAAGTCTCACCAGTCAGACAGTTTTTGCCCATGAATCCTGGAGGACAGATACAGGTTCCTGATTGAGGATGACAAATCCCTCCATTGTAGCAATTATCACACAGACGATCACAGGATGGGATGTTCCATCGGCCACGTTGACAATCTATAGGAATAAAATGGAATCAATGTGGCATAATATTTGGTTGAATCTTGAATTTTATATAACTTGTCACACAATATTATAATGATTGGCTATAGGGCTAGTAACAAAATGCAGTTACAGTGCTTTTATCATTACGTAGGGTAATCTTCAAAGTGTATTGAGCTCATTAATACAAACAAATGGTAAGGTTCAAGAAAGCTTTATCGACTTCTAGTAATAATACACAGTTTGAAACTTATGTAATGGTGGTTATTCCTTCAGATAGTATCATAATTTTTCAATTATAATAAAAAGTATTTTTGACGAAAGGAACGAAATTACAGAGAGATTTCCTTTATACATTTTTCAGATTATTAGAACGACGGAATGGATAAAACGAAATCTAGTCTTACCATTGACAATGACGCGAATCAAGCTGTACATTAGATTTTCAACCATGTCGTTTTGAACCGCTCCGTAGATATCAGCATTTCTCTTCGTTGCCGATCGAATGGTATAGGTCAAAGCCCCGTCTCCCTCTGGAGACAAAGATCCTTCAGCAAGGTTTGAGAAGGTCCTCCATCGGATTTCATCTTCTCCAGCTGTGTACGTATCCATGGTAGAAACTGAAAGTGTAATGTCGTCACCTGGATAAATCGTTTTCGTGAGACGGCCGTCAGTTGGTTGAAAATGTCCTTGGAAAACAAGAAGAAAGAAGGTAAAAGGGCTTCTTACTATGAATACTAAGTATGAACGAGAAACGATCGATAATGAAATCCCAATAAACAGAACACTAAAAAGTAACCTCTTTTGGGAGTGTATTTTAAGTGATTTTAAAGTATAGTGCCTTTTGAACTAGATTTAAACGTTATCGACACGTGCCTTCATTTAAACAAAAAAGGTACTTCTGTTCACGTTTTCATCTAAACTAAAAACTACCAGTTTATCACGCGACTGGAGTAACGTGATTCCACTTACCTCTGTAAATCAAGTGTTTATGACCAAATAACCACTTGACCAAGCAACGAGTTTTTTGTCCGTTAACCGATGGTGGCGATAAATTATACGTTATTATTTGGTCTTGTAAGCACCTTTATCGATTGGTTTCACAGGTTATCCAAGGTTGATGGTAATAATCACGTTACTTACACCGGCTAATCGTCTTATTGTTCTGTCCGTGAATCTCTGGTTATATTAAATTAGTAATTCTGAGGTGTCTTACACACCTCTTTAAATGGTTTCAAAGTTACCATAACTTTCTTGGTGATGATCACGTAGTTAAAACTGATTACTAATCTAAGCTATGAATACGTGATATGTAGGTGTGAAAATTAGTAATTATTAAGTGTTTAAAAACACCTATTTAAATGGAAGTCAAAGTTGCCAGCAGTTCCGCGGTGATGATCTCGTTACTTAAACGGAATATTAATCTAAGCTGGGCATACGTGACTTTTAGGTGTGAAAAATTAGTCATTATTAGGTGTCTTAAAACACCTATTTAAATGGTAGTCAAAGTTGCCATAAGTTCCGCGATGATGATCTCGTGACTCAAACGGATTATTAATCTAAGCTGGGCATACGTGACTTTTAGGTGTGAAAAATTAGTCATGATTAGGTGTCTTAAAACACCTATTTAAATGGTAGACAACGTTGCCAGCAGTTCCGCGGTGATGATCTCGTGACTCAAACGGATTATTGAAAATGAAAATGAGTTATTCTTGGGTGTCTTGATGGTTTCACAGTTACCATTTAAGTTCCGTGGTGATAATCCCGTGACTGTTGGCATATTTCTATGCTAAACAAATGATAACTGACTGTTGGCATATTTTCATTGCACCAGTTGATACCAATGCCTTTACATTGGAAATACAGACGTACCAGTATTGAAGTATTGTTGCTGTTCAACTGGTTGGAAGTTTTACCAAATGGTTCTAATGGCTCAGCTAGACCAGTTGAATTATAACTGGCCTGGATCAACTGGATCATTTAGCCCATTTCAATTTCCAGGGTTACCAGTTGGCATTAAATGGTTCATCAACCTGACCAGTTGCAACTAGCTTTGCACCCACCCCCCCCCCACCCCCTCTAATCCCAAACTGCTTCCAGCACGCCTGGACGTAATTATGGAAGATCCAAGACACGATGTTCAGAAACGGGATGAGAACGTCATTATTTTGGTTCGCTTATTGTGTAACATTTGTGTAATTAATTAAACGCGGGTTACAGTAACGTACTTCCTCTTCGACGTAAATTTCACGTGAATGAAGAACATGATTCATGTCAAGTCAGCCTCGTAATATTCACGTGAATTTCACGCAGATATTTTGACTAAAACTATCACTAACGCTTCACGTGTTTCTGTGACGCGATAATTTCGTTTATGAAGATGTAATTTCATAACCAAACAAACACGGGAGTATTAGGTTTACAAACCATAGTCTCTAAGGTAGGGATAATCACGTTATTATAATGGTGATATTGCAGTGACAATTGCGTGATTTAGTGTACGTGTGTTTTAAGTTACCTAGTGCAATAAACGTATTAACACATTTACGTAAATGTCAGGTGTTTGAAGAACGTAACTCTCCTCAAGTCGATACCTTGATATTGACGTGATTTCCACGTGATTTTGTTTATTGGGTATACATCAAATGATTTTTCATAAATTGTCTTAATGATCAAACTGGAATCTCGTAAAAAGATATAAGTATTCTTTAAAAGAATGTTTGCTTTTCAAAATCTTGATATTCATTTCTATGTCTTGCCTCGCAATATGCAAAACAATCGAAATAAAGCCCAAATTATTCAATTTCCACCAAAAAAAATAAGACAAGTTTGAAATATTAAAGTGTGAGTATTATGGAGTGGTAAGGATGATGAAGACGATGACGTCGACGCCGGTTATGATGATAGTGCTTCAGACTATTTATATTGCGCCATATTTCTGCTAAATACATTTAAAGACACAGAATATCTTTGCAAGGTTTTTTTAAAATTTATTTATTATTGTGTCAGTTCTATTCTCAAGCACTCCTTACTTGATTGCAAATTTAATTATACTTACTGTCTTTTGAGAGAATTGTTACATCTGCCGATGTTGAAATACCAGTAGTTGTAGATGTACTCGAGCACTTATAAACACCAACGGATGTCACATCACCAGGTAGATCCTGTATAAATCCACCTGTCTGAGTTGTTTTCGTGCCCGGGACGTCCAGTGTATACCCCTCTGTGGTGAGGCTCTGTACAATTACTCTCTCAGTGTAGGTTAGAGTGCCTTCCGTGTTGTCAGGAGGGCTGAGTATGCAGGAGAAACGTGGTGTAGCTCCCGTACTCCCGAAAGGTGTTGACGTCATAGCAAGTAGATGGAGTGGTGGGGCTGGGTAGAGAGATTATCAGAAAAAAAAATTGTTGGTAATAATGCATTCCACAATTTTATCTCTTAAGTGTGTTTCTATATTGGTTGAGAATAAGAAGGGCCTTTCTCATTCTCACCGAGGGTATATTTTCTACATGTCCCTCACTTATTATTCATTTTAATATGTAATTCAACTCCACCCCTCCCCTCTAGAACCGTTACTGGGTGTATTGAAAAAGTCTGCATATTTCACCCTCCACTATTAACCTTAAAGGGATAGTTGAGTTCTGTTGCAGAGGGCGCTACACAAAATAATTTGTTTGTGAGATAACGAAAAAATGAGTGTCAGATTTGAAAGAACATAATATTTAAAAGACGAAATCATCTTTGTTTGATCAAAATCTGTTCAGAGACGGCTGAAATATAACAATTTCTAATATATACGAAATAACGCCTTTTACGTCGTAATTCAGCCAATGCCGATGTTGTTTTTTTTGTTGGCATTTTCGTGTTGCTTATATTACCCACAATTAGCCGGCTGACCGGCTCATGTATTGTTATTTTTAATTAAATAATTAATTAACGGTCACCGTTTTTTTGTTAAAAGTGGAGCTGAATTGGTATTATCGTATTGGCTAAATTGACACATTTTGGGGTCTAAATTACCTTAATAGCGATTTTAGGTTCTAAAAGGGCACTATAAAATGTCAAAGATAAGAATACGAGCAATAACCATGCACTTTGAAGGCTATTGCGGTCTGAAAAAAGAACTCAACTATCCCTTTAAAAAGGCCGGGCTATTTGAGGTCTTAATACGGCCGGGGGCCATTATGCCCCCTCCCCCCCTAAGATCTCGACCTAGGAAGATCCAATTAATGTGAAAATTAGCATGGTGATAGATTGAAGTATATTGAATTAAAGATGGTGATGTTAATTTTCTCTTATGTTTATCTATTCATTTTTATTAATATTAATATTAATATTTTTATGACAATATGCACATTTGTGAGAATTACATATTTTGATAGAAATTACTGTGATGATATTTTGTCACCTAACACCCGAACCATAGGTCCCCCCATAACAAATGTAGTATCAAAATGTGCGGGAGACATGAGGGAAAACTCATGAAATTTCAGCGCCAAAGGTTCAGGGGTTTTGATGCAGCGGCAACAATTCGACAGGAGGAGGGGGGGGGGGGGAGGCATTATTAGGGTTAAAAGGAAATATGTGTTCCCTGTGTCACGGCTATCATGCATAGGAATGAGAAGGTTCAGTGGAAAACACTGATCAATGTATACGGTAAATTCCAAGTCGTTACCCAAGTTCTGGTAATGCTAATGCTGATATTTATTAATTTTCCAATATTCTTTGTCTTCAATTTACATTTAAAACAGAAGAAGAAAAAAAACATGGCTTGGCCATCGGATTTAGCTGATATTTGAGACTAATAGTGGCTTTGTTAAATGTGAAAGCGTTTTTATTCGATTGATGTTTATGTGAGAATGGATACAAATGTCATTTATTTATCTTTATTCAAAGTTCCAGCAGACACCTTAGTAAGTATAACAAAGTTAGGTCACATTTTATCACTTCTATCTCATTGTTTAGTTGATATTTAAATAATATGGCATACCCTCTGATTTCTCGCAGACGAACTTTCGTGAAAAACTGCAGGATATGTCATTCCAGCCGGTAGTTAGAGTTTCTACACAGTGTTCAGACCCTTCGGAATTATCTGGATAACTAGCCCATCCAGTGAATCTGCAAATGTGACGTTATAAAAATGTCATGCTATCGCATATAGTTCCATTTATAGTACTGTGATGAATCAAATATCAATAATGAATTTATCTTTGATGTTAAACAAAGCAAAAAGCCATGTACGAAACGAACGTATTAAAACTATAGCGAAATTGCAATTCTCTTAGTACATCAATCCAGAACATAACAAAATAACAATTTGTAGGGATGGTTTAGCAGAAAAAAGCTGAAAGCCCTAAACTGCTCAACAGTGAACGTCAGAAAGAAAGAAACAAAAAATGGTTCCATGAGGTGTAAATATGTAACTACAATGCCTTTTCTCGCTTCTTGAAAGGAAACCGCATCCCAAAGAATAAGTGTATAGGTATTCTGAAAAATGAGATGTATTCCTGCCCTTTGATGTACAAAATTCCTTACGAAAATGTACAAGAGTTATATAAAGGAAGATATTCTTGGCATTATGTGATGCCTTTTTAGCATGGCATGGGCGCAGCCATTTTCTTGAAAATGTGATGTGCCAGTTGAATTTGTACATGTGTCATGCATGCACCAAGCTTCAGTGGAAAGAGTGTTCAAATCAATAACAAAACCTTTTCTTTTCAATGAGGAAAAACATAGCTGAGAAGATAAAAATTATAGTTGGTGAAAAACATATAAAAGGGGAACAATTGTAACTAATTTCATTTGAATATACTAAAATATAGCAGTTAAAAAATCTATTTCATTTATGAGAAACCTTCGCCTCAGAAAAGCACCAACTTCCTTATGCAATTGCAATTTGCGTTCTTGCAATTGTAGTACAAAGGATAATAGCAGGTGAATGAATTGTTTCATCGCCACACATACTTGGTAATAATTTTGAATTCATTTACTTGATAAACGACTTCATATAGTACGTCATATCACGTTATCAAGAAAATGGCGATGCCTATGTGGTGGTGAGAAACTGAACATTATTCTTACGTTATGCCTCTCTCATACACATTGGTGTGGAATCTTGTCAATTAATGGGCAAGACTGTAACATATCTCTCAGAATAAGTAACCTTTTTTTATTTTCGTTAAAGGCAAGTCCACTCCAAAAAAATAACTCACTTTCAATAGAAGCAAACAAATCTGACAAACCAATCAAAAAAAGTATTATCAAAATCTGACTAATAAGAAAGCTATGAAGTTTTGATGACATGAACATCTTTGAAAATCATAAGACAAATTGGCGACTCAGTCATGAGTCTTTGACGTCATTGCCTCACTATCCACTAATTGTTTTCTTTATTTTGATAATATAAATTTATTATTTCCCCCCTAAGAGTCTTATTTCTTTACACCATCCAAGTTAGATTAAAAGTAACATGTTTTTGTGTGGATGCACTAATAAAGAAAAAAAAATCCAGTTAAATCATGACAAATGTGAATTTTGATAAACTATACATAAAAATCAATAATTATGAATATATAATATTTAGAAAAAAAGTGTAAATTCTAAAAAGTTTATAAAAGATGTTGTGAAATGTCATGCACGCAATATGATACAAATCAAATAACTTGGGCAAAGGCATGGGGGAATCAAGTTTTGGGGGATAAAAAGGGAAATTAATGGGATTAAAATATATAAAGCAATTGATAAATAGTGAGGACATGACGTCACAAATCATCTGCTAGACAAGATCATCTGCTAGACGAAGCCCTACCCAAACAGGCGTCAACTCCCTACACAACCCCTATGCGAACAATAATTATTGAACATACTTAAAAAGAGCAGTTTGCGACGTAGAGAGCATTCAGTCTCAGCTGCCATCGGGCGGCACATGGTGATGACTCTGTTTATATAGACAGCAATCATGAGTAAAGTTCCTACAGTTCCCCTTTACAAGTATAACGCTAATAACTAAACCCTTCCACACGTACATGTAATCTTCCTGTGTAACGTAGTATTGACCATGGGAAAGGTGTACCAAGGGCTTCAAGATTAACTGTTTCCAGTGCAAAATATATCTATACCGGTGTCAAACGGGTTGTCATAGTTAATCAAGACTTGCAATGGGTAATTAACAGTGGCATTATGTTGCACAATTAAAGCAATCATTCTCTTATACCCATGCATCCGGACGCATCCGATGAAACCGCCAGTTAGAAAGCAACAGAGGAGAAAAGGGCGATTAAATAGCCGATGAAAAGAAGAGAAATAGGCGATTAAATTCTCCTGCTCAAGAGCAGAAGAAATTCTCATTCTATCGGTGTGACACCGATGAAACTCCCAGTTATACCCTTTTCTAAATGCACTGATTTTCATCGGATGCATCCGGACGCATCCGATGAAACGGCCAGTTATACCCTTTTCTAACTGCACCGATTTTCATCGGATGCATCCGGACGCATCCGATGAAAGTGACAGTTAGAAAGCAACAGAGGAGAAAAAGGCGATTAAATAGCCGAAGAAAAGAAGAGAAATAGACGATTAAATTCTCATTCTATCGGTGTGACACCGATGAAACGTACAGTTACAAAACGTTCGGGAGAAAAAGGCGATTAAAACAGCGATTAAAATGGTCAAAGGTCGCAGTATACGCGCGCTTTATCGTAACCAGCTGTGTTTGTTGACATATGGTTGAACATGCTGCATGCTAGCTAGATGGAGCGCGGGCTTAATAATTACGCATTAATTCTTCACTTCTGGCAAGGGCTCGTCACAGCGAGTGAATTTCACCGGCAGTTAGAAAGCGACAGGGGGAAACTGCGGTTTTACCTTTGTTTACATAAGGAAAATTCAATCGGTATTTTCATCGGTGTGACTCCGATAGAAGCCAGTTAGAAAGCAGTATCAGATGATGCCTATTATTTGTACAAAAGTGTGTGTGTGGAAAACGAGCGATGATTAAGTGTAAACGTTGTCAGTAGGCCTACTGTTGATGAAATGCCGTTTGGTCTACAGCCAGTTCTATCTTCTTCCCAATTAGTCTATTCCCATATGGTCTACACCAAGCCCGTCTAATATCCGTGTGGTATAATCGTCATTGCGCCTACTTATCATTTGGTCTAATGACCATTTAGGCTAATATCAATTTGTTCTAATTTCCATTAGGTCTAATCTCAAATAAGTCTACTCCCCATTTGATGTATTGTTCGTTTAGTCTCATAACCAGTTAGTCTAATTACCAGTATGTATAATACCCATTACGGCTACTATAATCCATATGGGCTGATCATTTTTTGTAGCATAAGTATTATTAATTATCAAGTGATTATTAAACTTTGTGGATAGTAGACGAAATTGAAATTGGACCAACAAGGAATTAGACCGACTGGAAATGAGACCAAATCAATATTAGCCTTTTTATAATGGTCATTAGACCAAATGATTAGTAGACCAAATGATTAATAAACCATGTGGTAGTAGACGCGATAGGTGTAGACCATATGGGAATAGACAAATTTGGTAGTAGATGAACTGGTCGTAGACCAAACGGCTATAATAATAATAATAATGATAATAATAATAATAATAGTGGGTTCTTGTATAGCGCTCATGTATGTTAGACATGACACTCCCGACGCTTCCGATTATTACCCTGGCTTTAGCATGGCTGCCATTACGGCGCTCTACCATTTCAGGGAATTAATTCCTGCCAGGTACCCATTTACATCACATTAGTGGCGCGGCGGGACTCGAACCGCGGACCTTGTGATCGACAGTCCGGTGACATATCCACCCGACCACGACACCTGTACACACACCCTAGTTCTACCATGAAATACCCAAGAGAGAGAGAGAGGGGGAGGAGGTGAGGGAGAGAGAGAGAGAGATGGAAATAGAAAGAGAGAGAATATAGTATCATCTTACCCTGTATTACTTAACAGCGTCCCATCAGCCCATCGGAAAACACCTTCCTTGCTCAGATTATCAAGCCCAAACCAAAATCCTTCGTATCTAGTATTTCCAGGTTGACTTTTCACCGCTGACTATATTATAACGAAAAATATAACCGATAAAACACAACACTTGTTAACAGTGATTTTCTCGTTATGAACGTCAGTTTGAAACTAGTAATGATGTAAGAAAACGTACGGAAATAGATATCATCATGATCTTCAAAAAAATGGATCGTGATATTGGGTTGGAAGGCAGTTGCTCCGGCGGCAATTACACCGTGTTATATTGAATTAAATAGGTTTATTATAAGAAAATGACAAGCAACTCAAGGCGCATATACTGGCACAAAACTAAAACTATAGTGGATGAAAAGACAACTGTACAACAATGACGATAAAGGGAAGATAGGAGAGACAGGTTAGAGTGAACAAGACGATAGATCGTTTTATTCATGAAAAATAAATAGGTGATTAATTGATAACAAAATTATGCATCGGATTGGAGGTATTGGGATGATTATCGTCTCGCTTGGTGTCACTGTTTCCAAACACATAATACACAGAATGTATTCATGCTAAACAATCTACACAAATTGCAATAAACTATTTAAAAAAGATAGGGAAATCCTTTACTCTTCATTTCTAAGCAGGTAATTTCCACTTTATTTTTTTTCTCCTCATATATATATTAGATATAGTTTATGCAAAAGAGCAAGCCTTTTCGAAAAACCAACTCTGTGTAGGGCCTGGTTGTTTAAAAGTTGTAAGCCTAATCGAAAGTGATCATTTACAGTCCTGGCATGAAAACGAGTATTTTCTGGCCTTGTATGCTTTATCCAGTCCGAAAAAACACAACTTACATGAATAATTGATGTTTTTAACTGCGCAAGCTGTCCACCTATTTGATGACAATATTCCCTTGCATTGAAAAAGCTTGTGTCGAAGGTTGAAATTGAATACTGCACGTTTTGCACTCCTGTAATATATGTCCATTGTCCAGTTGGTACTGTGAGAGAACAAATGAAAAATATCCTATTTTAGCATTGGCCCTGACAAAAATAAAAGAGAAACAAAATCTTTAGAAAAGAAGAATGAAATATAATATATAAAAGCGACATGTCACAGGAGTGACTTCTTGACCGTTCGAAAAATCATCTTTCATAACACTGTGGTAAAATGACAATTGAAGTACGGCCAGTAAATTAGCAACATTAAATGAGGCATTCTCATGATAATGATAGCTTATAGTTCTTCGGCTTTGGGCACTCAACCCCTCTTCGCATTGGAAACAAACTATGTGCCAGAACATTTTGATGAGTGAGATTCTTACAAATCGCTAAAAGATTATTTATTCTCTTGTCTTTTTCAACAAGATTGGTCCGACAGCCCTCCCCTCTTTAGATATTATATAGCAATGTTCCTGCTCTCAAGGCATGCTCTGCCCGGGTTCACTCATTCATTGACTGTACGCTCTCTATACTCTCCTAAAATTAACCGTTATAGTTACCTTGTGGTCTCTCACAGATGTACGGCAGTGTGTCCTCACAAGATCTTCCGTCCCATTGACCATGCCTGTTAGCATCGTTCCCGTCAGACCACAAACACGCACAGGCTCGCCCGCTAGAACTTGGCTCTCCAGGAGCCCAGATAGGGTTACTAAAATGAAATGTAGTAAATATCAGAAGTTAGTTGGGTCATGTAATGAATGGGCTTGAGATTTTTGAAAATAAACATGTATGTACAATTGTGATAAATGAATACGAAAGAGCAATGTTGGCATGGAAGGCGGCAATGGAAACATCCATCAAGCAACGCATTTACGAATAAAAGTACCCTCTCATAATTCCGTATTTGCTAATTTTTATTTCTATAGGTATCGCCAATGTGTTACCATGTTTCTAAAGGGGTTCATTTGGATATTTACTTGCATATGTTTTATTTTCATTATGTGTGTTAGAAAAGCCGTGTGAGCATGGATCTACTCGTAGTTCCATGGTGTGAGTGCAGGCGCGGATCCAGGATTTCTTAGGGGGGGGGGGGGGGGCAAATTTGAAATTATGCGAGCCAAATATTCGTACGTAATGGTGAACAGCATTGACGTAATAGAGGGGTGCAGGGAGGGGCGATTTTCCCCCTTCCTCCTCCGCAGAGCGATAATAATTCTCGTCTGAATACAGTTTTCCCCCTCCCGCGCTAAGCACGGAAGCTTTTACGTTTCATTAAATCATTAGAGAAAGAAGACGATTCGTTGTACCGTTCTCGACCCTTAATCCTCGTCTGAATTCAGTCCCCCACCCCTCCCCTCCCTACCCGCGCGAAGCGCAGAAGCTTTTACGTTTCAATATAGATAAAGACGAGTTATGGTCATGCTATTGCATTGTGAAAGAAACGTTGTGGAATCGATCAGAAAAGGTTGATCATCTAGCATATAAGTATTGGTGTGTACTGCAATTAAGGTTCTCGAATCATCAAAATGATAAGAAATTTGGCCCAGTCTTCGTAACGTTACAAGCACTGTACACAGAAAGATGTATATGGGACTATACGCACAAGTGCGCGACACGTGCGTTTATCTCTCACACACCAATAGATAAACTAATTTACCAAATATATCAATTAGTAGGCGGTTTCCCGGCAAATTTTTTATCATCATGTATTATTCAAAACATACTCTTTCACATGATTGGCAATAAGAGCTTCCATTTCATTTTTTGAAATTGGGGCGTTTCCAATACTGGTCTTTACCTTTAAATCATTAGAGAAAGAAGACGATTCGTTGTACCGTTCTCGACTCTTAATCCTCGTCTGAATTCAGTTTCCCCCTCCTGCGCGAAGTGCGGAAGCTTTTACGTTTCATTAAATCATTAGAGAAAGAAGACGATTCGTTGTACCGTTCTCGACTTTTAATCCTTGTCTAAATTCAGTTCCCCCACCTCCTGCGCGAAGCGCGAAAGCTTTGAAATTTCATTATTAGAGAAACAAGACGATTCGGTGTACCGTTCTCGAAATAATCCTCGTCTGAATTCAGTTTACCCCCTTCCCCCTCCCGTGCGAAGCGCGGAAGCTTTTACGTTTCATTAAATCATCAGAGAAAGAAGACGATTCGTATTACCATTCTCGACTTTTAATCCGTGTCTGAATTCAGTTCCCCCCCCCCTCCTGCGCGAAGCGCAGAAGCTTTGACCACTTAATTAAATTATAAGAGAAAGAAGACGATTCGTTGTACCATTCTCGAATCTGAATCCTTGTCTCAATTCGGCCCCCCCCCTATCCTGCGCGAACCGCTGAAGTTCTTACGTTTCATTAAATCATTAGAGAAAGAAGACGATTCGTATTATCGTTCTCGACTCTTAATCCTTGTCTGAATTCAGTCCCCCCCCCCCCCTCCTGCGCGAAGCGCGAAAGCTTTGATGTTTCATTAAATTATTAGAGAAAGAAGACGATTCGTTGTACCGTTCTCGACTCTTAATCCTTGTCTGGATTTCAAAAATGTTTTTTGTCTGCTCCTTTTTCTTCCTACGTCTTCTACCTATTCTCTCCTCTCTTTTTTTTATAATTTTTTTTATGGGGGGCGCCCCCACCGCCCCCTGGCTACGAGCCTGCGGTCAGATAAACATATTTTGATACCTTGTCTGCCCCCGGAAACTCAGGGGTTTAAGGCAATAAATTACGGTCAAATAAGCATTCAGGGGCCGCCTTAGGGCCCCTGATGGGGTCGAGGGTGCGGAAACCCCGGAATCTCAGGGTTCGAGGCATTTGATTACGGTCAGATGAACATAATATTATACCTTATTTGTGACACTGGCAGGACGCTGATTAGCGTGAGGTCCAGCGGGCGAAGTCCCCAGAAGCTCAAGGGCTTTAGGCACTAATTTACGGTCAGAAGAGTATCAAGGGGCCCTTGGTTGCGCCAGGGGGCAGAGCCCCCGGAAGCTCAGGGGTTTTAGGCGTTTAATAACGGTCAGATGAGAATGTTTTGATACCTTTGTTATGACACTGGCAGTTAAATATTCTTTCTTTATTGCTCTCTTTCTTTCTATTTCTCTTTAATATAATTTTTCAAATAAAATGGGGGAGGGGGAGGAAGGAGTTGGAGGCTCCCGATCCCCGCCGCTCCTCGGGCCCTGACATGTAGGCATCTCAAGAAGCATTATTCTTCCTTGGCTGTTAATTTAGGAATTTGACATTTTACAACAAAATGAGCAAAAATCTCGGAAAATTATGTCATTTCAGCATTCTGTGTAAACAACCGTTATGGAATTAGAGATAAAACACGTTTGAATTTTATTTCCCCCGAGCTCCCTCCCCGATCAGTTCGCCAGTGCCCCGCCCCCCCCCCCCCCTGATCTACACTTTGTTGGCGGAAAAATCGCAACTGATCTCCCCTACCTTTCTTCTATCTCTTTTTTTTCTTCCCCCTTCTCTCCTCTTTCCCTTTCTCTTCCCTTCCTTCTCTCTATTTTAGGTTTGCTGGGGAGGGGGAGGCAAGATCCTTTCGGCCCCCACCCTTCTCCACACGTTGTTGGTGGGATTAACCGCAAATGATCAATTTCCCCTTCTTTTCACCCTATTTTTTTCTTCTTCCTCTTTTTTGGTCCCTTTTAGCTCTCCTTTTTCCCTTTTCCTTCCTTCTCTCTTTTTTCGTTAGCGGGGGCAAGGGGAGGCAAGGGCCCTTTTCCCCTACCTCCACCCCGATCCACAATTTGTTGGCGGGAAAATTGCAACTGATACCCCCCTTCTTTTCTTTTCTTCTTCCTCAATTTTCCTTCCCTTTATCTCCTATTTTCCTTCTTTCTTTCCTTTTTCTTCTTCCTCTTCTTTCTTTCCCTTTCTCTCCTCTTTCCCTTCTCGTGTATGTTTGCGCATGTGTGGAGGTCGAATGTGTGCTAGGCGGTGCGTGTAGGTGCGTGCATGTGTGTGTGAAAATGCGCTGCCAGTTTTGCCCAGCAAAAACAAAAAAAAGCCATAGAATATCACCTTATTTGAGTTTCATCAATCCAGGTGAATTGCTCAACATCCGCGCTTCGACTTAGACCAAACCAGTAACAAGTAGGCGATGAAAGGGCAGGGGATACAATCGATGTTAGGAACGTCTGTATAACAAATAAAAATTCATTTAACATAACACCGAACAAAATATGGCTGCATTAAATACGACATACCATACAGAGTCTTCTTCCGACGTACAATGTTGAGATTTGGATTTCGTGAAAATCTGTTGGAAGCTAATTGATCTTATATCAGATTGTTAAAACATTTTCTTCAGTCTTCAAGGGAAAAAAGGGAGGGCACAGTTTGGGGCTATCTTTCCAAATTGACTGATTTATTTTCCCATCTCGATACGATACGACTGTTCTCATTTTAAAACTCTCATTGTTTTTTTGTTTTTGTTTTTTTTTCTTCAAATTAAAAAAGGTAAAATTTGTTATTCTTTTGAAATCACGATAAACAAAACATAATCTGTTTGATGTAGTCCACACTGATTTTTGATTAAATTAAAATTGACATTTATTTCCGTCTCAAGATATTAACAACGATTGCGGTAAACAATAAACAAATATAAAGATACAAAAGATAAAATCAGAGAATCGAAGAGGACGAAACTGTAAGTAACTATGGAAAAATGGGTACATATTTTACATGTAGGCCTAAACATAGCAAAAGTTTGCGATATTTTCATAATGCAGGTGCCTCAAAATGAGCTTTTTGGGGGTTGGCGTTTTTTGTTTCCTCGGTTGTAAAGAACCGTTTACATTAATTAACGTTACTTTGACACTTTCATATCCGTTTTCTTGTACATTACATTATTAATTTGACAGCATGTATGGAATAGCAAACGGTAAACACAATACAATTGATAATCACAACTCATGGAGGAGCCGTGGTCAAGTGGATATTGCCTCCGGACTGTGAACCACAGGGTATACGGGTTAAAATCTCTGCCACATTTGTTGGCAGACATAAAGCTTCATTTACCACACTCGACCCAGCTGAGGTAAATTTCTAGAGAGTCGTTAGAGCAGTCGTGTTAAGGCGCGGGACAAGAAACCACTGTTAGCAGTAATAGTATCAATAAATCAAAATATATTTTTCTCACATGCATGGAGGAAATGTTACTCTTATTATTGAGTCGCTAATAAAGTGAAAAGTGTGACGACAATTGATTGCATAATGCTTTTGATTTATGTTTAATCTGGAATTAGACGATGTGGTTCATATACAAATATAGCGCCTTAAACGGAAACAAAACTGTGATTATACGTAATAATAGTTGCCATCGAACTTACGTTAAGTTCTGCTGATCCGACAACTGCCAATCTCCCACCGTTATCCGTACACTCTGTCTTGGCTTGATCAAAAGTGTTCCTATCCCCCATGAAGCGATAAAATGACTGCCCGAACTGGTGCCAAGAACAACGTGAATCTGCCAAATGAAACGCTGATTATTTGTACTGATAAACCATTCTTATATTGACCAAAGTGTCCATGACTGGTAAGACATTAATCTACATTTGCCACTCTTCACCCAGGTACCTGTTAACGGTAAGAAATGATATCCTTGAATGCTGTGAGCATCGAATTCCGTATTCTAGGTTAAGCCGGGGTAATAATAAAGCGCCTTGACCACCATGCGTGGTCAAGTTGACAACTGTTGAACCTTTCCCGTCTAATGAACCAGCAGCAGCATAAACACCTAGCGAAGATAGAAATCAAAAATTAAATCACACATAGGCTTGCTATACTTTCTTAATCATCTCCCGACATCTTTGAAACTTTGAAATATTAAATTCTCCCTCGTCATTCTCCCAGTGGTGAAGTCAAGTGCCCAGCCAAAGACAAAAGCTACACAACTGATCCCTTTTCAATAGTAGGGATCCAGACCGTGGCCTCCGGAGGGACAAACCATTTGTGATTTTCGGGTGCATGATTTCATGCCTTGGTTTGCGTTTCTTTGGGGATGGTGGCGAGAAAGAGCGCATAATCTCGATCCATTTCCCCTATTCTGCTAGTCCAGAATCTGGCCTATTTAAAGGGCAAATCCACTCCGCAAATAACTTACTTACAATAGAAGCAGAACAAACAGAAAAACCAATCAAAAACGGTTTGAGCAAAATCAGATAACTAATAAGAAAGTTATGAGTTTTTTTTAAAAGATGTAAAATCATGGAACAATGGAAATCACTACACAAATTGCCTATATGGTTATCAGTTTGTGACGTCATGTCTTCACTATTTATCAATTGCTTTATATATTTTAATCCCATTAATTTCCCTTTTTAACCCCAAAATGTTGATTTCCACTTGCCTTTGCCTAGGTTATATGATTTGTATCATATTGCGTGCATAACATTTCATAAAACCTTTTATGAACTTTGAAGAATTGATACTATTTTCTGAATATTGTATGTTCATAATTATTGATTTTTATATAAAAAGTTAAACAAAACTCACATTTTTCATGATTTAGCTGAAAGCAGATACTTTATATTAGTGCATCCACACAAAAACATAATTGATTATCAATCTAGCTTGGATGCTGGTGTGAAGATTAAGATTCTTAGGGGGGAATAGGAAATTTATATAATCAGTATAAAGAAATCAATAAGTGGATCGTGAGGCAATGACGTCACAGACTTATGAGTGAGTTGCCAATTTGTCTTGTGATTTTCAAAGTTTTTTATGTCATTAAATATTCATAACTTTCTCATTATTAATTAATCGGGAGTCTTGCTTGAGGACACCGCGGTCATGATACTTGTTGATAATTGTCTCAATATTGTAATTATGTATTTTTTATTTTTGGATATAGAATTATGTTTTTTTGATATGTTCACTTTTTTGTCACTGCACGCTCACCCTTCACTCCTTCACTCTCGCGCGCTCCATGTTAATATGTCACTCAAATTAAATGAATCCTGATGTTTTAACAGATGACCAAAATTTAGTTGAACACAATAGTGAATATTATACAATAAATGAATTTAATAAGAAGATTAATTTCGATTTTAATAGCATTCATGATCAATCTACCTTAAGACCAACTAATAACATTAGTAATCAATTTAGTCTATTTCATATGAATGTTCGAAGTTTGAATAAAATTTGTCTTCCTTTTGAAATATTAATGGACTCTATTAATAATTTTCCCTTTTCGGCCATTGGCATCACAGAAACGTGGTTACATGAAAATTCACCCGAAATGTTTAATCTTTCTAATTATGAAATGATACGTAAAGACCGTAAGAATGGTAGAGGAGGAGGTGTTGCCATATACATAAATAATACATTTATATTTAAAATTCGGACTGATATAGAAATTGAAGGTTCCGAAAGTTTATTTATAGAAGTTAGTATGAGTAAAAATAAAAATATGATAATAGGAACTATTTATAGACCACCAACTAGTGATGTAGATACGTTCATAAATCAAATAGATTCCGTTTTGAATAAGATATCGCAGGAAAATAAACACATATATTTAATGGGTGATTATAATTTAGACTTAGTTAATAAAACAAACAATAATATATTGAAATTTTATAATACTATGTTATTATATTCTTGTTATCCCCATATTTCTAAACCTACTAGAATTGATAGTGTAAGTGAAACATTAATTGATAATATATTCTCAAATGTCATACATGCAGAACATTTAAATGGTATTTTGTACTCAGATATATCAGATCATCTACCCATTTTTGTTATATGCTATAATGTCATTAGTGAGAAAACTAGGAAAATGTTTTCGTTAAAAAGAGGAAAGAAACAGAACAAACTATTGATTCTTTAATTTTTGATTTGTCCAAAGAACAATGGCGCGAGATATTCTCGGTTGAAGATGCTAATTTGTCATATCAAAACTTTTTGCATAAACTCTCTTTTTATATAGATAAGAATATGCCATTTATTTAAAAAAAAGATAATATAAGTATAAAACAGCCATGGATTACTCAGGGGTTAATGCGTTCAATTTTAACTCGCAATCGTTTGTAGAAAATATCATTGCGTAAACCAACTGCTCAGAATAAAGATAGATATAAGCATTATAGAAATAGATTAACAACTTTAATTCGTGTATCACGTAAACGGTATTATTCAAATAAAATAGAATCTAATCAAGGGAATGTAAAGGTATTTTGGCAAACTATTAATGATCTCTTAAAAACTAAAAAGAAAGTATGCTCTGATATAATAGTTGAAAATGGTAATGAAATCACGGACCCTTATTCAATTGCTACTGCTTTCAATAACTTTTTGTTAATATAGGTCCACGTTTAGCCTCAACAATACACACAAATGAAAACTTTAAGGATTATTTATCTGATGCTAATGAAAATTCATTATTTTTTATTCCAGTGAATGAAAATGAAACATTAGAGATAGTTCGATCGTTTAAGATGAGTAGATCATGCGGTTATGATGGAATAAGTGTGTATTTATTAAAGAAAATTATTTATTGTTTGGCCTCTCCCCTAGTTCATATTTGTAATTTATCACTTTCGACAGGCATTTTCCCGGACTCCTTAAAGATAGCCAAAGTGATTCCTATTTATAAAAAAGATGATTTAACTCAAATTAAAAATTATCGCCCTATCTCGCTATTGCCGGTCATTTCCAAGATTTTAGAAAAAAATTGTTTATAAACGTCTTTATTCTTTTTTACAAGAAAATAATACTCTTATTTGCAATCAGTTTGGATTTCGAAAAGGTTTTTCTACTGATTATGCTTTGATACAATCTTGTGATAAAATAACTCAAACACTTAATAATAAAGAACATATAATTGGGGTTTTTATGGACCTGTCAAAAGCTTTTGACACCATGAACCATAACATTTTGTTGCAAAAACTTACTCATTATGGTATACGAGGCACAGCCTTAAAATGGTTTAATAATTATTTAGTTAATCGAAAGCAATTTGTTTCATTTCAGTCAGTAAATTCCCCCAGCTTAAATGTGTTATGTGGTGTTCCACAAGGATCAATTTTAGGCCCCCTTCTTTTTCTTATTTATATTAATGACATAGTAAAGTCATCACCACTTCTTACTTACGTGCTTTTCGCAGATGACACTAACATATTTTGTTCTCATAAATGCTTGAATACTCTAATTAATACTCTCAATAATGAATTAGTTAAAATCTCAACATGGTTTACATGCAATAAATTGTCCCTTAATTTAGATAAAACATGTTTTATAAATTTTTGTGCTTCCCAAACACACTTTGATCAGGTTATAAACATTGTTATTGATGATATTTTTATAGTTGAAAGGAAATCGACAAATTGTTTTTAGGTATAACTTTGGATTCAAAGCTTACTTGGAATAATCATGTAAATAATATTACAACATCAATTTCAAGGGCAGTTGGGGTAATTGGTAAAATGAGGGACCTTGTACCCGAGAAAATACTTTATACATTATATAATGCATTAGTGTTACCTTATTTTACATACTGTAATACAGTTTGGGGGAACTGTAGTATAACTAAGATTAATATAATTTTTCTTTTGCAAAAAAGAGCACTTAGGATTTGTACTCATTCTAATTACTTAGCTCATACAAATCCGTTATTTTATAGATTAAACATTTTAAAAGTGAGTGATTTGCACTTATATCAAACAGCAATCTGTTTGTTTAAATACACACAAAATTCACTTCCTCTTTTTCATGACGTATTTATTCCTAATTCCCATGTTCACTCATACCCAACGCGTAATTGTACTGATTTTCATTTACACAATCCTAAAACTTTGTTAGCGCATAAGTCCATAAGATATCACGGACCAGACATTTGGAATGCACTCCCTAGACATATTAAACAGTGTACATCTCTCTATTCATTTAAAGCTACACTAAAAAAACACATTATTTCACAATATAATGTATAAAGATAAAATAAAAAAATATAAAGCGTTCTTTGTAAAACTTTAGAAACTACATTAAATTTTGGTCTGACGTTACATAGTAATACCGATGATTCAACATTTTGGCGCATGAGGACACTTGCACTTGCACACACACGCACCACTCGCACCCTTGTTTTTGTTTAGTTTCTCTCTTATTTCTGTCATTAACGTATAATTAGTAGCCTTATAAAGATGAGATTCATATGCTAATTCTATAATTATTTATATTGAATCCAACTGTTTATATTCACATTTAATTGTAATATATATCATTTGAGTATCATGGCCCCCCTCTTCTTGTTACTTTGCCAATATTTCACAACTCATTTTTTTCTTAGCTCGGTTGACCGTCTGCTCAAGCTTTTGCTTATAACGGCGACCTTCTGCTTTCTTTCTTTATACACGCAATGGCCCAACGTTTACTCTTACTATTGTATTATACATTTGTTTCTATATTTTGTATATTGTTTGCATACCTTATGTTTTATATAATTATCCATATTTGTTGTATAATTATTGATTTGTTTGATTGCAGAAAATAAAGTCTTTGAAATGAAAAAAATTAGTTACCAGATTTTGCTCAAACTTTTTTTTGATTGGCTTGTAGTGATCTTTCTGCTTTCATTGAAAGTAAGTTATTTTGGGCTTATCGCTACTTGTTTTGTTAATTCCTTAATAAAGTGATTGCATTTTGTTTCCTTGTTGGACATTTGTCATTAGGCATATTGCTCCTTGCTTCTCCTTCACGTTGGCAAGTTTCTCATGATAGATTACCTGTAGGACGTTGGCATATGTGAACCCGGCCACTGTTACAATCACTGTCCTCCCATTGTCCTTGGTAAGCAGTTCTTAGCAGTATGCACTCCCCTTGCGTGGGTGGTGAACGGAAGTTTGAATACCTTTCACAAAATGGAATTAGTTAATATAGAGCAATGACTGTTCTTGTTTGTTTGACAAAAATAACACATGAATTCATATCAGTACTTGCATTATTATTATCATTGTTTTTATTACCATTTTCATAATTATTCTTAATTTCATCGTTATTATCATTATCATTACCATAAATTTATAAAAACATTTCTAACTATTACCACTATTTTGATTATTATTTCAGTACTATTGTATTATTTTCATATGTTCATTATCATATTTATTACAATCGTTCTAATATCAGATTGAATATTCCACGCAGCCACCCAACACGCTTTCGCCAATCATCTATACCCACCTCACGTTTAATCAAAATGTAAAAAGAGAATATAAACCAAAGTTATCTACATAAACTAGTCTACACACCATTGTTTAAGTAACAGTAGTACTGGATTCTCGATTTGAAAGACATGAATAATACCAAAGATATCGTGCGCATGGGCAATAGAGGATGTAAAGTGTAAAGAAAAACAACAACAAATGATCATGATGATAATTATTACGGGTAGAACAGGAAAACGGAGGAAGAGAAGATAAACATATAAGGTAGGGACTACATACAATTTTAATGAGAAAACAAGGTTGAGAAGATGAACAACAATTATAAGCTGAGTTACGCCCCTTTTGTTATGTGAACAGATGTCATAGCTTTGTTCGTATTGTACTTTATGTTTCTGTCTTGAATTTTTTTTGTATTTCTTGTTATCGCTGATGAGAAGTATAATATAATATATAAATCATCAATTATCATTATATAATTGATTTTTTTTTCTATCAATGAATACCTATCTGTGTATCATACCAAAGACAGAAGACTTTCAAAGCATATTTATATATTTGAATTATCCTTATCTCAAATCTCAGAGAACAGCATTATGGTACATCCAGTCATATCACTGCACTATACTATCTAGGTCAAGTTTAACCTCTTCCTTCGAGCTAGTATCGTTTCCCATACTGGTGGCTCCAAATTACAAATGTATTTGAAAGAAAAAAATCTATATACTTCCCCTTTTAGTCTTCTACTACTTTTACTATTTCATAGTGAATTCCCTCCACAAAGGCAGACCGATAGGTTACACAAACCTAATAAATATACCGTTAATATGTTCATATTGAAAGTAGAATCGAATTACCCTGTTGGGCTGTTGTTTATCCAGGTGTATACACCGTCTCCATCCATGTCATTCAGGCCAATCCAGTAGTTATATCCTTCATATCTATTTTTCAGTGTAAACGTGTTCAGAAACGCCTTTCAGATTGGATGAAAACGTAATCGATCGGAATGGTCAGGCAAATAAAAGTTTTTTCATATACAATGACATTGAGTATAACTGATCATGAGACACGTATACCATTAGGTAATGGCCTCCTACTGTGCAACTCTTGGCATCATGAAATGTGGGTTTGTAGTCAATGTCTTGAATTTTACCTCATATCGTAGGCCCGTATTATAAAGCAATTACTTCTATAAATCAATGTCTGTATCTCGTGCATGAGTTATACATGTATGCATTGCACTCGGTAAAGTCTCAAGTCGCATAATCAGGGTATTGAACTCTACAAGTCTCGTTCATTATCCGAACATGCGTGCGCTATAAACGCACTTGTAGACATGAATTATTTGTATGTGACTTCCTGAAACAAAATACTGCTGATATTGTTATTCCTGCTGTTCGTTGGTGATGTTGTTCGTGTTATCACCATTATCATCATCGTTACAATTTTAACATTATTCATTCTCAACTGTATCAATTTTGCGACTATTGTTATCAACATTATTTTCTTTTTAATTTTTGTTATGGGTTGTATCATGTATAGCTTCATTGTTGAAAATATTTCCATTTCACTATTGTTAGTAGTAGAAGATTCATTATCTTATCATCAACTATTGGACTATTCTTATTTCAATGTTATTGTTGAATGTGACCACACACAACATGGAATTAAATGAAAAGGCAATATCTAGAGAACAACCACTCACGTTTTGTTCGTTGGAAGTGATAACTGCCAGGTCTCCGCCTAATGATCGACAATATATCATAGCATCACTGTTTGTTCTACGAGGCTCGTTAACGATGAGATACTGGTTGTTACCAAACTCCAACCAATTAGGCGTGTTGCATATCTGAGCATTACCTGCATCGAAACAATGATGCAGAAAAACTTAGGTAATTATTTATTCTGTCTATAGCTTTTCTTTACCAAAAAATTATATGCAAAGACATTCTGTATCACAAGAAGATTACAAAAAAGTCAGTATTCACACCAAACGTAGGGTGTAAAATGAAGATTTGTCAATCTGTATTAAGTTTTAGTCTGAAATGGAGATTGCGACTGTTCAGAGGCGAATCCAGGATTTTCGTACAGGTTGGGAAAAGTCTTTGGAAAGTAAAATACAAAATAGTCATCACATTTTGTTAAAGCATTTTTAATACGAATTCTGTGGAAAGGGGTAAACATTTTTGTTCAGGTGGATTTTTGCAGAGGGGTGATCGAACCGCGGCACCTCTCTTAAATCTTGGCATGCATGCACTACGGCGAACAAAGACCAACTCAAGTAAATCAATATACAGTGCGTCCCAGAAAAAACGAAACCGAGAAGTATCGATGTTCTATCATAACTTAATCACAACTATAATTAATGAATGATACATATTTGGAAAGCTTAGAGTCTCCTCTTACATGTGATGCTACTTAGATAATGCATATTTCACGAATGAGTGATTAAAAGCAATTTGAAGGAAGGAAACCGAAAAGACATTTGGCGGGCGGTATCTGAATTTCGAAGAAAAATTAACATTTCTAGAAAGTTGAGTTTCTGCCCTTTCATATGACACCTCAATCAGGAAAAATGAGCGAGGAATGACAAAGTTCTGTTTGTTTAAAGTAGTGATTGCATTTCCATAATTTTATTAAACGAATTCGTTTTCACTGGCTGCCTGCCGTATCAATAAACGAAATTAACAAAAGACTTAACTCCGTTTCGTTTACAATCAGCCGTAGACGAGAGTCTTCATGCATGGCTGATTGTCAACGAAACGGAGTTAAGTCTTTTGTCAAATCTGCTTTTTGCTACGGCAGGCACCCAGTGAAAACGATAACGAATTATCTGAGTAGCATCACATGAAAGAGGAGACTCTAAGCTTTCAAAATATGTATCATTCATTAATTATGGTTGCGATTAAGTTATGATAAAACATCGATACTTCTCGGTTTCGTTTTTTCTGGGACGCACTGTATATATTAAATTACGCTCGATTGTGACACATAGACAAGAGCTTGCCCAAACTGCAAAAATGACGCACACACTTTTAGGTCCATGGAAAGAAATGATGTGGAATCGATCAGAAAATGTTAATCATTTAGCATATAATTATTGGTGTATACTGCAAGGTTTTGGAATCGTCAAAATAAGAACAAATTCGACCCATGCAGTCTTGGTAAGTAACTGTACACAGAAATATGTATATGGGACTATACATAAACATGTGGCATAACAATGAGGCGGAAAATTTTAAGCTGTTATATGTCATATTTAGAATATAAAGGCATTTGAAGAGGCATGCTTTTCAGGGAACATTTTCTCTGATGTTCTTCCACACTTGCATAATAACAATGAAAACGTTCACAAATAATGTGTCGCCTCTCCTCAGGACTCAACCTTCTACTTAAAGAAAAAGATGAGTTTTGGTCATGCGATTGCATTGTGAAAGAAACGGTGTGGAATCGATCAGAAAAGGTTGATCATCTAACATATATGTATTGGTGAGTACTACAAGGCTCTGGAATCATCAAAATGATAAGAAATTTGGCCAAGTCTTGGTAAAGTTACATGCACTGCACAGAAATATGTAAATAGGACTACACAAACATGTGGCATAAAAATACGCCCCGGTCTTTATGATGTTACATGCCATATTTATAATATTAAGTCATTTGAAGAGCAATGCTTTTCAGAAAACTCTTTTTATCTCATGTTCTTCCACACTTGCAACATAACAATGATAACGCTCACAAAATATGTTTCACCTCTTTCCAGAACTGGTTCTTGGACAACTACCCCCCCCCCCCCCCGGAAAACTACCCCAAGGACAATTACCCCTCGGAAATTACCCCCGGAGATTTACCCCCCCCGTGGACAACTACCCCCCAAGGACAATTACCCCTCGGAGAATTACCACCCCCCCCCGATGACAACTACCCCCGTAGACAATTAACCCCCGAGGACAACTACCCCCGAGGACAATTACCCCCGAGGTTAAGTACCCCCCCCCCCCGTGGACAATCAGGATTCAATATCAAAAGACGATCTGACACGATAGGCGGTGTCACACAGAGGCCAAAAATCCGGATTTTAGTTATCCTCTTAATTGCTGTCTGTCACCAATTATCCCATTAAAAATCCTCCAACGAAGCAAGAAAATTCTCTCTTTTTTAAGGGATTTTTCTGTGTGACACCGCCTATTGAGAGATTGCTACGAGCCCACATGATCCGATGCATGTAGGTATATGTTTCAAAAATAATTATTTGAATTTAACCACTATGAAGAGTACCGTTGTCTAACACTTGCTCCTGCGAAAACTACTCCTAACTTCAACCAAGGATCTAATACTGTGTTGATATAGCTCAAATTCTATTATATCCCAAGTTGGCCACTCAATATTCAAATTTGCATTTTCTTTTTTTAAATCTTTATATATCAAATTGAAATCCAATTACCACATAAGTCTGTGAATATTGATGTGCATCCCCTCTTTCTTTCTTTTTTCCTTCTTTTTTCTGTCTTTTTCCCCTTTACCAATATTTTGTTCCTCCATATTTGTATTATTATGTATCTTTTGAGGGTAGTCATACTATCAAGCTTTGCCTACTTTGTCAACCCTCCTGTTTGATGTTTTCGATTAGTTACAGCCAGCCATACTTTATTCCACATATATTCTTTTCTCATGTGTAAATTTGCAATATTTGTTTGTTATATATTTGTAAAAATGCAAAAGAAAAAGAAAAATCAAACATAAATAAATAAATCAAATCAAATAATTTAACGCAATCTACGGTGAAGGTAATTAAACCGGGTTTGGAGGAAACAAGATGGAACGGGAAGTTGATCTGTGGAGATGGAAAGCATAACAGTTTTCAACCTCTTCTCTTGTTTTTTATGACATACTTGACACTTCTCATGATTATTCAGTTGTACGTCATCGTGACAATTAGGACGAATAAAGTAATATGTAAGGCACGTTTGGACTGATAATCATATACATTATTTGAACGTCGATATCATGATCGAGATGCGCAGTGTAAGTTAGTGCCATGTAGACGTGATTAGTGAAATTGAGACTGAGACTAAGTTAAGACTGTCTTTAGTATGAAGAAGTCAGGTATACGATCTCGATGAAGAAAGAGAGCGTGTGGAACTTTAAGTTTACCACGGATAATATTCCTCTTTGCCAATTAAGCAAGGTCCAAAGAAGTTTGGCAAAATTTGAAATTAACAACTGTGCTTAACCCTAACCCTAAACGTAACTAGAAAGACACATGACAACACTAACGCTAGCCCTATGCTATCGACGAAATATAGCCCGGAGGAGCATTGGCCGGCGGAGCATAAATGTCGCACCCAAACACTCTCAGAACCAAGAATGTATCACGAGTGCTGGAAAGTTGTAGGTGTTAACATGAAGAAGATGAAATAATACACAAAACCCATACAATTCATACAATTTGCTGTATTTTTTCGAGTTCCATTTCTTTAATTTCACATTCAAACTAATCATTGTGTTTGTTATATATTGGAACAATAATGTAATATCACATTCCCGCCTTGTCCTGTAACGTGAAACACAAGTGATATCAACAATGAAGTACAGGATGTAGCATTCTTATCAAATCTAATTTTGCAAGAATCGAAAATAATTGGTTAGTATATTTGTTAGATGTGCCCGTACAAGGAATAAGGGTGCAATTGGGGTGCAGATACGTATCCACCTACGCGTATTTGGCAGAGGATGCCGATATTGTTGCAGATTTGTACCTTTATTTTCTTAGTGTGAAAGGACCTTTAGAAAAGGAGTTCATTCACCCAAGTATTATAAGCGGAAACGCCTCCTCACATGAAAGGAACAGATTCAGTATTGTCTGGCCAGCAAAAACAGAAAAAAGTCATCAGCATTTTGCGTCCACCACGTGTTGACCCAAGGAGGGGGAGGGTATATTAATCACACCCCACACACACACACACACATACGCGCGCGCACACACACGCAAACACACAAAAAACACACACAATTCCGAAGGGCCTATTGCTTTGTATTGTTCATGCTCTACTTTTGTAAATAACATTGTTAACGAAACGCTTTGTATTTTATAGATTTATGTCAGTTAAAACATTTTGGGGGAATTCCTACCTTGTCCTGTAACTAGAAACAGAAGTGATATGACTACCCATAGTGTTGGAGTGAGAAGTGACTTCAGAATATGAACTTTCGAGTATAAACCCTTCATAGCTCCTGATACCAATTCTTGCACTGCCTGAATATGATGATTCAGCTTCTTCTTTTACAAAATCCAGTAGGTTTGAATAAATTCCATAGCTTGATGAAGTCAGTCGAAGGACAGTATTGCAGGTTGCTGCTCAAGTGTGAATATTCCCAGCTCATCAACTTTGTATGTATTCGTCGTACGTGAAATATGATATATGTGTAAAGTGCATTTTAGCCAGAATTTAGTTCCCTGTTTACTTCCTCAAACTTACACCACACGTGTAAATGACATTAGAAAACGCAATCTGTGGCTGTTTATTGATAGATGTCGGGTCTTTAGAAACGGTTTATTTTGCCAACAAATATCAGTTATTTGTTTTGCTGCATGCATTGTGCTTTTGTACAAGGTCATACTATTGTACAAACACGGGCATAAATGCCTTGATGAGTAATTGCGGTATAATCGTACACAAACCAATGTTATTGGAAATAAGGAAAATGCTTGACGCTATAAAATTAACATCGGTGAAAAGTTGTGATCTATTATTTACTTCCAAGCTGCAAAGAAGACTTTACATGATTAATGATAAAACACTTGAATGCAGTCTAGAACTTGTTTTGAAGCTGTGCAAAAAAACAAACACCCATGTGATGTATGCCAGGGCAAATTTGTCAGAGACATTGATAGTTATTCCTTTCTTTTAGGTTTAAATGGCCGCTTAAGTGCAATTTTAAGGCAAAATGAATCCCCTGATAGCTCTTTAAAGTCCCTCACATTCGAAATAAAACAAGAAACCCCTGATAAGTTTTAACAGACCAAATTGTGTAATCTCATTTTGGCGAACGAATTTCTGGGTGCAGTGTACATGATTTTCTGCAAGAATAAACAAGTTTTATATTAGCCATTTTGATGATTACAAAGCCCGATAGTCTACAGAAATCCCTATACCCTACTGAATTAAATATTTCACACTTCTAAACTATATATTTTTATTTTATTTTTTATGATTATATAAATGTTATACCTTATATTATTCATTTAATTAATTCATTAATTTATTCATTGATTTTTTTCTTTCTTATTATTATTACTATTATTATTATCATTAACAATTTTTTTTTTTGTGAGGGGGGGGGGGGGTGATTTTATTTCCAGGATCATAAAATAGTGTTAAAATGACAAAGAAGACGAGACAAAATTAAGAACACGGCAACAAATACAATTATAGTATTAAAAAAAACCCGGCAACCATCAACTAAAGCCTGCGATTCGTCAAAAGTAAAAAATAGCAGACTCTGCTTATTTGCTGATGGAATTTTTGTCAAACTGCAATCGCAGAACCACGTCTCAATCTTATCTTTAAATAGCTTATGTGAGCGACCAGTGGCGTACGCATGATTTTTTCAAGGGGGGGGGGGGGGTTAACATTTTGAAATCGGCCTCCCAAAACAGCCCACCGCAAAATAAAGGTGGGGGGGGGGGGGGTATTAAAGAGGACATTTTTTTTTTTTTTTTTTTTTGGTCTCGAAATTTGAAAATTTGACATTTTGCAACGTAGGGGGGGGGGGGGGTAAGGTCACTTTTTTTAGGTCAGCCATTGGCATAATTTTCATTTTTATTTTAAAAAAAAAATACAAAAAAAAATACACACATAATACAAACATAAAACAAACTAAAGGGGGGTTAACCCCCCCCCCCCTCCTAGGTACGTGCCTGTGAGCGACTATCAGGAAGGAATAAGATCCGCAACCACTTTCCGATAATAATAATAATACAAATAATTACTCACACTGAAAAACAGTGTGTTTGTTCAAGGACAATTCGAATTGCCCTTGGACAATTGGTATTTACAACAGAAGTCTAATTCCGTTTTGGTCTGTGAAGGATTTCCCATTAAAAGGGAAGTCCACCTTGATATATCGTTGGTTGTTACAGAAGTAGGAAAGATAGAGAGGAAAAGAACAGTTGAGGTGTGAGCACTGAGCAAAATACAATATATAGGAAATAACATGTTCTGAATTTTTGGAGTTGAAATCGATCACACACAAACCGTTAGTAAAAACTCTGTGAATACATCAAATTTGCTCATAAAATTATCATTGATTTCCATTTTCTCCAAAGAAAAAAAGTATTGACCAGGATCCCTGTATTGACCATCCTACGTAAAATCGTTGAAAATACGTTAAAAAAAACCCAGCATGAACACAAACCTATTCTTTATCAACAACCAAGAAAATGGACGGGGAGTGGACGGACGGGCATGTCATTTGAGCAGATAACTAGAACAGCTGAAGACAGAAAGTTAAAATTAGGAGGACATGAGCCTCAAGTCCATTTCATTGTCGCCCAAACGGCCTTCAAACCATGATTGGACATAGATGGAAAGATAATGAAATATCAAAGTGGACAAAATGTACATGCTATGTCTCTCTCTGTGATATCAATCTACTCTAGCTGTCACCTTATTAAAATAGTTATGAGAAAAGCGATTATATTGTGGAAAAAAGTCATAACACGGGACGCCCCTGTCTCCATTTTCATTTTGATTAACTCTTTTAAGAAGAACTTATATATACATGTCTTCAATTACTTGAATGTATATATTTATTTATTTTTAGCATTGATTTATCGTGTAAAGCGCTTTAGGCAATATTCGATTGGATTTTGCGCTGTCTCTCTCTATACATATATGTGTCGATATTGTATGTAAAGGTGTATTTCATAATAATTGATGCATATTGTGGGGGGTGTTGCAGTAATCAAAATGAAAATAAAATTGACTCAATCTAAAACGATTGACCGTGCAGATAGGGGCAAAAGCAACCGAAGTGTTAATACTTTAAGTAAGAAGTTATGCTCCAGCATAATATCTCCTTGGTTAAACGACCACCTCACATTGTAACAGACTTGTTTCGATGATGAACACCCTACCCCCCCCCCCCCCCCTCTAGAAAAAAAAACTTACCATATACACAAGAACGTTGAGTTTTAGAATGACACGAATTACCTCTCAATTTCATCCTATGTTCATGTTATTGGATGTAAGAGATAACTCAAATATTGATTCACCTGCCACGCTCTGTTGACCTGTATCGTGTGCCACAAATAAATGATATTATATAAGAAGATATGGTAAACTAGAAAACACACGTGAAATATAGTGCAAAGTTTATAAGCCAACGTCATTGGGGGGGGGGGGGGGAGATCAAGACAAACTGAGGAGGACAATGGAACAGATGGACAGTTTTACATGAGTGTTCAGAGAAGCAGGGCCGTAGCCAGAGTTTGATGTTTGGGGGTCACATACATGTAATTGATCGACGTCCTGGGGAGGGGTCTAAAAAAGTTCAATTGATCTTGGAAATTTTGGGGGGCACGCCCCCCCCCCCCCCCCCCGTGGCTACGGGCCTGCAGAGAAGGTATCTAGAGGTCTGGCAATGGTGATAAATCATTGGTGAGCTTTCTCATTTTTTAATTGTCAGTTTGAAAATATATATTAGAAATGTCCTGAAACGATTGCTCTTCAACTGCCCACATACTGCACATTTTTTTTAATTATTTTAATGATTCCAGCACCTCACAGTAAACACAGGGTTTAATGAAAACATGTACTACAAAATTAATGCTGACAAATTGCTGGGAGACCGTTTCTGTCATAATGAAAGAGCTCAACTTTAACTTTAGGGGAAAACACCGGAAAGCAAAGGAAGCGGTGAACAGGAAATAACGACAAATGAACAATCACAAGTACGAAAGAGTTTACCATTCATAATCAGAGGCGAGTAAAATGAGAGAGAAAGAGGGAGAGAAAGAGAGAGGGGAGAGAGAAAGAGAGAGAGAGAGAGAGAGTGAGTTTCTCACTTGACTTGTTTAGCACATTCCTTCACACGCTTAGTATATTTATTCATAAACACGAATATAGAGTAAACGCAGTATTAAGATACATTAATAAAAGTGTCAGGGGAGTTGTTATTTGCAAGTATTATGCGAGGTGTATGCAGTGACGAATAGCCACACCTTACTAATAAGGCAGGCATATCAGAAAGAGGGGGCCTCAGACTAAAAAGGCAGTGACATTAATCTATCTTCTTTTTTATTTTTTATTTTGTTTTCTTTCTCGTTAATTCTCTTGTCAGAATTTTTTCATATTTGTATTTACCCCCCCCCCCCTTCTCGATGGAAATTATGTTGAACACCACTTTAAACTGATGCAGTGTGTCTTTTGATATCCTTAACGTAGAGTCTGTCTAGACGTACATACTAATACTGTAATAAACACCTTGGAATTTAGATTCATTGATTCATGAGCTAGAATTATATGTACCCACACTTTCTTCATAACAAAACTTAAATGTATTTAATGTTGTTTGTTTTTTCTTTCTCACTAAATTCGTGTTTTGATTGATAACCTGATAACTTTTAAATAGCATTCTGATACATTACACTCGATTTCATTAAAATAAGGAAACAGATATGTTACTCGTGCCCTTAACTGTACGTCAATGTAGCATTCTTGCATTAGGGCTGATTTTATTTTGTCGTTGTTGTTGTTGTTTTTGGCTAGTTAAAGTGGTGTAGCATGAGTCCCACAACGAAAGGCGAGAAAACAGTGCGATTTCGTGAGGAGAGGGCTGGGGAAGGGTCGTATCATTGCCTTTCTTTCTCTTAGCAGGGACTTTCGTCGTCATTCAATTTAGGGCTCGTGCCCCCTTATGCCCTTGGGATAAAGATACACGTTTTTTTTTATTAACTTGAGATATTTCAAAATGTAACTTAATATGTTGCTAAAATATCTTGGACTGAAAATTTAAATGTACACGATGTACTGAATAGAATGAGTGCATGACATAAAATAATGTTCTGGTATGCATTGAGCCATAATGCATGGCCGTCCAGAGGATTTTTTAATGTTGGGGACCGGGGTAAAATGCAATAAATTATTGAATATTTATTGCATTTTCTGTTTATTTTTTTAATTTATGGAAACTGCCCCCTACCCTAGCCCCCGCTACGTACAGTCATGGTTCAGTGACAAAGCAATGGCCTCGTAACTGTGAGGCCCCAGGATCAACACCGTGTCGATGTGCTATATTAGTGCCCTTTTGTGAGGCATTAATCCTCATTACTGTCATTTATGACTTAAGGGCATAGGTCCCCTAGTTGATAAACATAGTAGCATAATATACATGCTTTAGCAGTCACGCAAAACACATATTGGCAAATTATTATTCAATAAAATCTGAGACTGTATACTATTATCTAGATCTAGTATTTTTAAATTATTTTTAAAATAATTCCATAAATTGGGATAAAAAAAAATATTCCACCGTTATGAGCAACAGTGTATCTAACCGATCGGAAGTAAATAATGTCACACAAGGGATATACCAATCGATTAGAAACCAATCAATATGTAAAACGCGAGGGTATATTTCGTGTAAGCGTAATGGATCTTTATTCATTCATACGCATGATAAGTCTAAACGTCTTCGATATTATGATAATGTGTCACCTACTACATTTAGGGTCTTTAACAACCACATATTGTATAGATGTATTAATATTTCCTTGTTAATTATTCTATCACACCTAAAATTAATGATACACATTGGCGTTCTTTCATTTCTTACAAACGACAGCTACCCCATTTATAGAATTATATACCACAATTACAATCAAATAATTATCTGGAGGTCAATGACTTTAATAGTGGGTAGTTGTCCGGAAGAGTAGGTGGTATGTCGCTATCTGGCCTAGGGTATTGTCCCAAGTGTAGTTAACCAGGGGCAATAGTCCTTGAGTAATAGGGACGTTTAGATTTGCACGTCGACATAGTGGACTGCTACGTGTGACGTCCTTTTAAGGCACTGGCAGTCACACGTAGCAGTCCACTATGTCGACGTGCAAATCTAAAAGTCCCTATCAATACACAGGGCAGTTGTCCTGGCGATAGTTGTCCTACGGGTGGTAAAGCATAAATGGTAGTACATGAGGTTCGTTGTCCAGGAGTAGTTGTCCCCAGGGTAGTTGTACAGGGACAGTTGTCCAGGGAAAGTTGTCCAGTATTAGTAATGTGGTAAGTCGTTCAAAGGTCGTTTTCATAGCGTAAAAATCCATGGGAGGCGGTGCAGGATATACAGTCCCAGTGGTAGTATTCCAAGGGTAGTAGTTTTGGGTAGGAATACAGGGGCGTGGTAGTTTCTAAGTGTGTTTCTGTCCCAGCTGTAGTTAGGCTATGTATAACAGTAGGGACTTTTAAATTTGCACGTCGACATAGTGAACTGCTACGTGTGACGTCCTTTTAATACACTGTGCAGTCCACTATGTCGACGTGCAAATCTAAAAGTCTCTAGTTCTAGGAGGGAGTAGAGGGGTGGGTCGTCCAACTTGTAATATGGATACTATAGTCCGTGTGATGGTTCAGAAGAAGTTGTTCAGGGATTAGTTGTGCAGGGGATAGTATTCGAGAGGTTGTTGTACATGAGGTAATTGTTTTTAAATCTTTATGTAGGCGTGCATGTTATCCTGCTCATCAGCCTTCGAGAAACTGCGTCATTTCGTTCATCTTGGCAAAGACCAGCCAGTATGCCACAGCCGCACAGCGCATGTTTCTGACAGTACCAAAGCGCACTTCTCTTAATTACAAAATATGAATTTCGACTGATAAATAACTTCCATTCATTCTCGAACTTCAGTAGCCGTCTTTGGACCTTGTCTTCGTGATTCATCGGGGGTATTTTTCAACGCCAACGCACAGGTTTTCTTTCAGGTAGAGGTGTCCATTCAAATATTGCCATTCAACGAATTCCTCACAAATCGACAAAGAATGTCCGCCATTGAGTCGCTCAACCATACAAAGCCAACCTTACAAGCCACATCATAGAATAAATTATGGAATTCATGTTTTCAAGCATGCATACTGTCTGGAAAACCAACATAGATTTACCATGATGAGTGTGAAGACCGGTGGGTTAAATACTGATGTAACAGTGTTCTTGTTGGAAGCTTGTGACATGGTCATTTCTACCACTTATAATTTTGCTGTACGCCCGAACCTTTAGAACGACAGAACGAGTTTTATTTTTTTAATTTAATGAAGAAAAACATTTGTACACTTACTTTACACTTTAAAAAAACTGTGTACACTTAAAATATTAATTGAAATTGCCTCTTGTCAGTTATTCGAGACACTGTTAAAACTATTACGCCTAATCTAACATCCAATCACAAACCCAACACTAACCCTATATCTTTGAAGAAACCTAACCCGCAGCAAATGTCGGCCAACAAATTAGCATTGCACAATAGAACTATTGAGGACATGTCTATGATCACTAATCATCAAATATGGCTCATCTACCAGTGACCTCATTCAAGGTAATATTTATTTCATTGTAAGGTTCCTATAATAGGAAAGGTCACTCACTCGGTGGGTCTATTCTGCTACAAAATATTATGACCACTTCCTTTTTCAATTCTTTTGATCTGTTATTTTCTGTTAATTGCATATGGGTCAGGGTTGACTCTTTCAAAAAAGCCTTACATTTATATAAGCAGAAGATATTATTACTTCATGAGATTTTACTAGTTAAATAATTTGGAAACTTCTAGAATTCGAAATCACTGCCACTGTGTGATTAGAATCATTGAGGTGTTTCATTCTTTTCAGAATTTGTATTAATATTACATCCCGGGTTTAATACCTAAAGCGCATTTTGCATTATAAAACACTTGTCTACAGAGAAAAATGACTTTACTACAATTACTTTAAATTACCATTGTTAGGAAATGATGGGTGGCGGTATAGTTTCTCCGTAGAACTATAAGCTAAGAAAGACAACCACCAGTCTTTTTCAAGACTACACCAACAGTCCTTTTCAGGACTTCACACCCTCAAGAAAGATTACCGAGAGTCCTTTTCAGGACTCCACAATCCTCACTCTCTCTCTCACACATGGTGCATCCGCAAGCCTACTGTATATCTACATCACCATGCAAGCCGATACTTACAAGCAGCATCTACAATGACTTTACTATTATTTTTTGTGGTACTTTCAACCCACTTCGCCCTTCATTTCTTTATCTCTCTCTTTCTATCTACCTCTCTACCTCCTTCTGTCCCTCCCACCTTCTCCCTCCCTCTTCCCCTCCCTCTCTCTCTCTCTTTCTGTCTCTTTTATGTTGACTTATCCATGGTTGCAAAGCAGCTAGGAACTGTTAGTTTCAAGATGGAAACAAAACTAGGTAAAGCGTATCGTTCGATTAGTATTTCAGTGAAGTGAAACTAAGTTACATAATTAAGTTGTCTCAGGAAAAAGAAAATGGGAGTGGTGAAAAGCTATAGTTTCATCTATTTGTTTCATTCAAGCAACTGCCATGCTGAATAAACATACATAGATAGTGCAAAAAGTGAGAATAACATGATCAAAGTATGAGAACTGCACAAATTACAGAAAAGGGACATCAACAATAATAACTAGCCGATTCCGGATATAATCTAGCTTAGTACATAGTTATGAATATTATTGCTGGAAATTGCGACCTCACCTTTCCCAATATATTTGTAAGAATTCGAGATCAGCCACCGTAGTTCCTTAGTGATTACTAATGTTCCACGCCCAGATAGTATGAGATGGTATATTATTTCTATTCTATGCTCTACTATTCTTTACTCAGCTTCTGTCCGCCTCTGTTGCGGTCATCGTAATGGAATGTGCATAATTATCAATAAATGCTCATGAATCAAAAGTTCACCCTGCCGTCTGCAGTTTATTTGCAGAAGCTGGCAAAAGGTGACATAAAAGAAGCGAAGATGAAATGTACTGAAAAAGATAGCTCTTTACAGATACCTGATACATTTGATACGACCATGGACTTGGTAGGTCCATGATATGACAGAATTAGAAATAATGTAATTCAGAGTGGCAAGGTTTGACATTGCGCATTTTAGAGTAATCGCCTTAAAACTGATGGAGTTGCTTCGGGAAGAGCTTTTCTTTGCCATTTTGGAAAGAATACTTCCACATATTCATCATGCAATTCACTGTTGGTAAATTTAATGAATAATGCCTACAAACTGCATGAGAATGTGTCCAGTATTTTATCTAAGAGGATTAAACAATTTTCTTCAAAAGATCTTGTATCTATGAACTGGCTTATAGTGCAGCGGCTTAGCAAGAAAATTGTGCACTTTTTGACAAAAGCATGAAACTTCTAGCATAGTTAGTTTAGACCATAAGATTTATTTTCAGATGTGGAGGGAAGTCAGATTTGACCTCTGATGACCCTGAGAGGTCAAATCCAAAATGGCCGCCAGTCCGTATGGTCTAATGTACAAACACGCTTAACTTTTGAACCAAATAGTCCAGAAAAACGTTTAAGGTGTCATTTCTAACTAACTTGGGGATGCCAATTCATTTGGTAATACTTTTGAGGTCGCCTGAACTCAGGGTTTTGCATTTAGGTCAAGGTCAAGGTCAAAATTGACTTAAAATAGCAAGTTTTGAATGGTTACAAATGAGATTTGTCATTTGTTCTCAAATTTCTTTAGGAATGGTTCCCCTGCATAGTCCTCCACCTTAATCCTTTTCAGGTAGTTTATTTCACATTTTGTTTTGACCTCTGATGACCCTGAAAGGTCAAATCCAAAATGGCCGCCAGTCCGCATGGTCTAATGTACAAACGCGGTAACTTTTGAACCAAATAGTCCAGAAAAACGTTTAAGGTGTCATTTCCAACTAAATTGGGGATGCCAATTCATTTGGTAATACTTTTGAGATCGCCAGAACTCAGGGTGTTGCATTGAGGTCAAGGTCAAGGTCAAGGTCAAAATTGACCAAATATAGCAAGTTTTGAATGGTTGCTGAAGGTTAAATCCCCATTTGTTCTCCCCTATGTTCTCAAATTTATTAAGGAATGGTTCCCCTGCAGAGTCCTCCACCTTAACCCTTTTCAGTTAGTTTATTTCACAGTTTGATGTGACCTCCGATGACCATGAGAGGTCAAATCCAAAATGGCCGCCAGTCCGCATGGCCAATGTACAAACGTGGTAACTTTTGAACCAAATAGTCTAGAAAAACGTTAAAGGTGTCATTTCCAACTAACTTGGGGATGCCAATTCATTACGCAATACTTTGAGATCGCCAGAACTCAGGGATTTGCAATAAGGTCAATTTCAAGGTCATATTAGGCCAACAAAAGTGATGTTTTCTTTTTTTAAATAAACTTTGCCTCTATTTTGACACTTAAGGGGTCATTATTTTATAAACAAATTTAAAAGACCCGTGTACCACCACTTTGACTATCCAGGGCCATATTTTATAGAGCTGCTTATCGGCTGGTTCTGTGCTTACGTATGAGTTTCTAGCACTGCTAACCGTAAGCACACGAAAACGCATTAACCTTACGCTGCTTACTGGACGAAAATTAATTTTGTAACAATGCAAATCCATTGTGAACGCACAAGGTGGACGCCTTGCTTTCTTGCTAACCAAATTTGTCTGCTACAGTTATAGCACGAAAATTTGATTACCGGTAAGCAGCTTTAAGAAATTGGGCCCAGAAGACCAAAAAAGCTATTCCAAATACGACTAAAACCTGTTCATTACCCCATGAATTTAGCACTATCCACAACTTATGAATTATCCTAATGGTAACGATCAAAATCTAACAGCCTCCAGAACAAGAGCACAGTTCAGTGCATCCTTTCTTGCAGCGACAGTGGATTATTCATGGCACAATTTTGATGCTTCCGGGAGAGTGATCCAAAGAGGCTGCCACCCAGTTGTTTCGTTTGTCCAGCCCAAGTCAGATGGCTCTGGCATCTCTGGATTCTTGGCCAATATCTGGTTCCAACAATTGGCCTGGTAGCAAGTGCGCTTGATGTGCTGCTTGAGTGCTGTCTGGGTTGGAGGAAAGTTCTCCAGGTTTCTAGACTTCTGTGCGAAGAGCTGTTTCCTGGCATCATTCACTACCATGCTCTCACTGGTTCGGTCGTATCAGCACCACAAATCGCTCTGGCAGTAACATTGATCCTTCACTGACCTCCCTAGGCATGCACAGGAGTTCACTGAAGGAATCATTCACTTCTGGAAAAGACTTCTAAGTTTTTCCTCTGGATGCAGAAACAGTCTGACACCCGGTGAACGCATGAAATATTGGGAGAGTCATACATTGTGTCGGACTCATGGTGGCAACCATCATGATTTTGTGAAAAGCTATGTACCGAAAGCTTGATCTGACACCAAAAGCGATCCTCAGCATCAGGAGCTGTACGTCTTGCTGAATGAAGCCACCCCAAGACGAAAATCCAATTGAATGTCCCCATTGAATCCAATTTGGAGTAAGTGGAAAGTGAAACAATGGGTACCCATTGAAACCAATTGCCAATTGGTTCCAATGGGGACCAATTGCCAATTGGTTTCAATGGGTACCCATTGTTTCACTTTCCATGTACTCCAAATTGCCAATTGGTATTGAATTGGGATTCAATGTGGGCATTCAACGGGGGTTCAATTGGTAAATCGATCCAGTAAGAAGAACCAGTGATAAATTATTGATACTTCATAATCGATATTGGCAACTGTCCACCAATTAGGTATATTCCAATCTCATTTGCCATAACCCCATCACAAAGATCATTTGAAGTGAATTTAAGAGTTACATTTACACTGACATTGGCTCGTACAAATATATATACTAAATATGTATATTGTTTCTTGGTTAGTAATCATATAATCAATATATCTATTGCTAAAACGTTGATGTAAATTGTAACATGATCAGACAAAATAATCTATTGGTTAATAATTGCTGAAGGAATAAAGAAATCACAAAATTGATGTGCATTGTCATAATTTGCTTAACAAATCATGATAAATTTATTTTTCTGTGACACGTGTAAAGTGATAATGAATATTCATGAGATGCCTAGATTTGTTGGTTTCTATTGGTTTCTGTTGGTTTCTATTGGTCCTATTAGTCTTATTGTTTTTTATTGGTCTTATTGGTCCTAATGGTTTCTATTGGTCCACTTGGTTTCTATTTAGCATTGGTCCTATTGGTTTCTATTGATTTCAATTGGCCCTATTAGACTTTAATGGAATTTCAATTGGTTTCAATGGGACCAATTGAAGTCCAAATTAAGGCCAATTGGTCCAATTGAAACCAATTGGGGACCCATTAAAGTCTAATGGGGCCTAGGCCAATGGGGCCAATGGGTCCAATGGGGCCAATCCGGACCAATTGAAACCAATTGGGGACCCATTAAAGTCTAATGGGGCCTAGGCCAATGGGGCCAATTTGTCCAATGGGGCCAATACGGACCAATTGAAACCAATTGAGGACCCATTAAAGTCTAATGGGGCCTAGGCCAATGGGGCCAATTTGTCTAATGGGGCCAATCTGGACCAATTGAAAACATCTGAAGTCCCATTGAAACCCGTTAAAACCTATTGAGACCAACTGGAACCAATTGAAACCAATTGAAACCAATTGAAATTTTCAATTGGTGTTCAATTGGTTTCAATTGGATTTTCGTCTTGGGACAGCCAGTTCAACCGCATCAGTACCACCAGTACGTATGGTTACCCTTTTACACCCATGGGGCAAGGCCTGCCAAGTGTGACTCAGCAGGAGAGCAGAGTACTCCACTTCCATCTGTTGCATATTATACAGTTCCTTGCCCTGTGGTAGAGGAAGATGAACGACATGACATGAAATCCAACAATTCGGGTTTGTTCTCATTGACTCGAAAGAAGTCCTTCCAGCTTTCTGGCAGCACAGTAGAAAGAGCCATGCACCCTTTTCCTGGTGCCCTTTCCTGCCTTATCGAGGCTTTCAGGCTAGCAGGTAAGTATACACCCTAGCCAAAGTCGATGCGGATGCTTTTCTCGAGTTGAGCAAAGATGTATATGGGGCAAACACTCTTTCTCCATACTCTTGAAATGTTCTTGATGTTCCAGGATTGAGCATTAATTTGAACCGCAGCTTCACCATCAATAATTATTGCTTGGGCCACAGGTGCACTATTGTTTTCGAGCAGATTTGATTCCAGGCAGCGAAGTATAGATCTGCTTTAACTCCAAACCGCATTTTTCCTCCAGTTAACAAAGCTTGCGGGGCCGCCTGGTTTTCATGAGAGAAGAAATTGTCCATATCTCCATCCCTTGTCTGACATGAGATGTACATCCTCAAAAAGAGACCACAGTCCCTCTTAAGTGCTGCAAGCTGTGCCTACTGTTTTAACATAACCTTCGCCGGCTGCCGACTGAAAAATGGCAACTTGTTCGTATGTTTGTGTGACAGGTGTCGTACACTGCCAATGACTAGTAGGTCTTGACTTTGTTCTAAAAATGGATTCCCCATCTCTTTCAGTACTGTCAGAAGTTCCCATCCCTCAAGAATGCTGCCTGCACTCCAGGTTGCTGGTCATGGTGATGTTGTCTAGTGTTCGCAGAACCGTTATTTTGCTTTATGGCCTGTTCCTCAAACTCTGTAGTGATCCTTCAAATTACTTAGCACCAAATAAAACACAAAGTAACTTAAAAAACATCTTACCAGTATTATTGAGCAGTAATGAAAATGAGCAGTTTTCCTGACTTGAATTGAGGTTTTTGCCGTATACTGCCTAGCTGCCCACTGACCATGCTATGCATATGGTCAGTTACAAGACAAATGGTTTGGTGCTATAATTAGTAAAATAAACTAACTGATAGGGATTACGATGGAGACTATGCAGGGGAACCAATCCTACAGAAATTTGAGGACATTATATAGGGGGACAAATAAATGGAAAAACTGTATGTAACCATTCAAAACTTGCTATTTTTTGCCAATTTTGACCTTGACCTTGACTTAATGCAAAGCCCTGAGTTCTGGCGTACTCAAAAGTATTCCCAAATGAATTGGCATCCCCAAGTTAGTTTGAAATGACACCTAAAACGTTTTTCTGGACTATTTGGTTCAAGAGTTATGCGTGTTTGTACAATAATTATTATTAGACCATGCGGCGGACTGGCGGCCATTTTCTATTTGACCTCTCAGGGTCATCAGAGGTCAAATCAAAATGTGAAATGAACTAACTGAAATGGATTAAGGTGGGGGACTATGCAGGGGAACCATTCCTAAAGAAATTTGAGAAAACAGGGGAGAACAAATGACAAATAAATGGGAAAACTTGTTGTAACCATTCAAAACTTGCTTTGTTTTAGTCAATTTTGACCTTGACCTTGACCTAAATGCTAAGCTCTGAGTTCTTGCGATCTCAAAAGTATCACCAAATGAATTGGCATCCCCAAGTTAGTTGGAAATGACACCTTAAACGTTTTTCTGGACTATTTGGTTCAAAAGTTAAGCGTCACGGTTTGTACATTAGACCATGCGGACTGGCGGCCATTTTTTATTTGACCTCTCAGGGTCATCAGAGGTCAAATCAAAATGTTAAATAAACTAACTGAAAGGGATTAAGGTGGGGGGATATGAAAGGGGACCATTCCTAAAGAAATTTGAGAACACAGGGGAGAACAAATGACAAATAAATGGGAAAACTTTTTGTAACCATTCAAAACTTGCTATTTTTTTGTCAATTTCGACCTTGACCTTGACCTCAATGCAACACCCTGAGTTCTGGCGATCTCAAAAGTATTACCAAATGAATTGGCATCCCCAAGTTAGTTGGAAATGACACCTTAAACGTTTTTCTGGACTATTTGGTTCAAAAGTTAAGCGTGTTTGTACATTAGACCATACAGACTGGCGGCCATTTTGGATTTGACCTCTCAGGGTCATCAGAGGTCAAATCTGACTTCCCTCCACATCTGAAAATAAATCTTATGGTCTAAACTAACTATGCTAGAAGTTTCATGCTTTTGTCAAAAAGTGCACAATTTTCATTATATTGGGAGCTTATCCGCTGTACTATTACTACTTTTTTTCTTTTTTTCTTCAGGAAGTACAGAGCTATTACATCAAAGGCTCTTAATTGAGCAATCGAACAGATTATGCAAATGTTGTTTATTTTCATATACATGTACATATTATTCTAATACGTACATAAAACCAACCTAACCAATGACCCAACCTATCCACTTTTGTAGACGAACTGCACAGTATGCGCTATTGGCGTTGTACGCGAAAATTGGTGGGCGTGGCTGCAGAACTATACACACAAAATAATTAGCGAGTGTATCATTAATGTGGTTAGTATCCCAGTCATACCGCTAAAACGAATTCCAAACCTGCCGCCAATCGACAGCAAAATGTCCATAATGTGTATTTTTCGTTCGGAATATTGGCATGGTGATTTTTTTCGTCAGTGGGACTACGGGATTACAACATAAGTTGTAATCGAGGGCAGACACAAAGGAGACCACAAAACCTCAAATATGCCACACAGAGGGGCTTACTTTTCTCCTGTTCTTTGTCCGGGCTTACATTGTTCAGAAAATATTACAGTGAATACCATATTTGTTAAAGATTTAAAAAACCACTGTTTAGCAAACAACATTTTAGGTGGAAAATAAAAGCAATTACTTCGAAAAGCCACCCTATCAGACCTAAAACTAACTTCAATCTTCCTTCTTGCCACACTTGACGGTATCTCACAGCGTCGTATATCTCTTAGTAGCATGTGTAACATGACTGTCATGTAGTACTGGTCGTAAAGTTACGACTGATTAAGGATTAAGGAGAGTAACTTGAAGGAGATACAATCGATTGCAACTCTTCATGTTGGAGATGTTTCTATCATACCAAAGTGACATATTATTAGTAGAAATAGTATTATACTTATACAGCTAAGCTAACACATTATTATGTAATTAATTCATAGACAATGAGATGAATGAAAACATTATATTCGTATCAAATGTTTACCATTGAATGTTCAGTCGTTACAATTCGGTAAAATTACCACAATACATCCAAGGCATATTGGCCTTGATACACTTGGGGACCAAACAGAATTGTCCATCCCGGGCAGGTGGCTATTATGCGAAGGCGGTCACTCTTTAAAACTTTTGCAATGTATGACAGCATTGGAAGGGTCACTTTAAGGTAAATGGATTGCGATGTTCATTATCAATGTTACATTCTTATATGTATAAGCTGTTTCATGTTTTTGGTTTGTTTGGTTTTTGTTTTCTTGTTTCTTCATTTTACCGTAATAGGACAATTAATGTTAGACTTCTGAATTTTGCAATGTTTTTTTTTCTTCTTCTAATAAAATCAATATTGAATTGAATTGAATAGCTAAAAGTTCATGAAAGTTGAGAAGGCAGTGTGACCGCTTCGAATCAATTAATATGTTTGCTGTTTGTATGTTATGTGGGTGGATATGGTGCATTGTAGTTGAACCGCAAAATCTCCCACAGACGCTCAGAGATAAAGTGAGACCCATAGTTGTCTCATTTTCCATGATTACATTTGCAAAAACAACCCAACTATCAAGAGAAGGGAATATTTTACCTCTCAGGGCTGGAGTTGGTTTAAAGGGATCGGGTAAATTCCCAGATTTAGCTCATGCTGCAATGATAATTATAAGCCTTTAGGTTAGTCCAGCCTGGGTCAGTCAGGAACCCCATGTCTTTTACAAGCCGATCGCCTGTCTGATTTTCAATATATTTATGATTGGAAATCGAAATTTCAAAAAACCGTAGTCTATTGGGAATAATGAATATGTTAAAGCTGGTCACTCAAAGATTTTTTTTTTTTGAGGCACTTCATGATCATTTTGAAGCGCAATCTTGTTAGGCTTCAATATTACACCATATCACAGAGACTGGTAACACATATGGCCATGCATCTCAGATTTCACATTGTTAAAAGATGCCATGAAGCCGCCATAATATATAGTCATGAAAATAGTATTTTGGATTTTATATAGCGCCTTAAACATTTATGATGTCCCTAGGCGCTGTATAAAGATGATTATACCCCAATTAAAATAATAATGTAATGATAACATTAACATAATTTTGTTTAAGCCTCATCAGCATCAACGCTGTTCTCCCTGAGGGCCCTGCAATTACTAATACACCTAGTTATTTCTAGGTACCCATTTACACCTGGGTAGAGAGTGGCAAACGTGGATTATTGTCTTACCAAAGGACTTTAGTGCCGGGGTGGGATTCGAATCCTCAACTCTAGGATTGAGAGTCAAGTAAATGAACCACTAAACCACCTTAACAGAATCAGTTTTGCTCGCATACAATATATGCACCTTCTCGACTTCCTTGGGATCATTTGAGTGAGGCGCCTTTTAAGAGACGCTCACAAAATAATGTGGAATAAAAACATGACTTTCGCATCTAGTACCCATATAACACCTGGGTGAAGAGAAGCAATAAAGATAAAATGCCTTGATTACGAATATGAGCGCCGTACCTATAGGTAGTAGGTCCATGCTAGGATCGAAGCTAAGATAAAATCTCTTCGACAATAATGGAATGTTTTGCTTTCTTCTTACAATAGAAAGTAAGTTCAAATTGTACAATCAAGTACATCAGGTTGAAAGAACCCTTGCTACGAATATAAATTAAATCTAGCACTTATGTACACTTTAAGAGCTTAGACATAGGATCACATTTAATACAATCTAATGAGGGGAAGTGAAATTTTTCCTGCTCGCACCAAGTTAGTAGAGAAAGAGAATTAATATACCCCTAAAGTGGAGATATGTTGAAGATCGAAACGTGATTTAAGAAGATTTGGATAAATAAGAACTCATGAAAAAGTGCGTAAGATTGAATCATTATTGCTATAAATACAACATGATTCATGCACTCTTAGTGTAAACTGTTTACAAATCTTCCTTATCAAATAAAAGTGTCTGAAGGAATGTGACAAAAGATCCTGAGAGCAATATGCATTATTCGAATTTGTAAGATATTTCAAATATTCCGAAGTTCTTTGTTGTGTTGCACGAAAGGCCACGACCACATTTGAACAAATAATAATGAATGGATTTGATGACAAAACCTGGAAAGCGTGAGATTGTTTATACCGAAAGATAAAGTTTGCATACTTTTTGTAAGGTTGGTCATGTGTTGAGACTTTGATCCCCGCTGTCATGTTTTGGGGAGCATGAATCAAGTGATATTCTACATTTAAGGAGAGAAGAAATAGAAGACGAAAATCAATGTGTGTAAAGTAAATTTTACATGATAATTCATGAATATATTATAGTTATAGTTATATAACTATAAATCATCAAAAATATATTTTCCATGGCTTTATGTCCTTGTTATGGGACAAATTTGTTGCACGCATCACATGTGCTATTTCAGAAAGGTCCGATTTAATCGTTAACCTAACTTTGTTCAATTTTTTAATGTAAAGAGTTGCCTAGTCTAATGAAAGCATAATTCATACATTGATTGGTTCATTCAATTTTTAAACTATTGATTTATTTAATGATAATAATAAATTGTTTCTTTTATAGCGCTATATCATCCAATTGAGAACTGATCAAAGCTTTACAAAACATATAAATTAATAAATTAAAACCCAACAAAAAATATGATAGAAAATGTAATGCAGTTAATTACAATGTAAACAGGTGTGTTTTAGGATGCTTATTTATACATTTATTTATTTAGTATGCTTTTTATCTCTTACTAGTGTATGCGTATTACATCAGTTTATTTTCATTTATATAGCGCATATGGGGTAAACTGAGTGTGGTGCCTTGGTGTGAGATTTAGTTTAACCTTAAGTAACTTTTTTTGTTAACGCAGGCCAATAAAACAACGAAAAAACGGTAATCACATTTTAAGGTACCTTTTGTTTTGGATCGCCTTTTTCAAAAGGGGGCGGGGACATAATGGAGAAAATTAGGGTGTAAGTTTTTGTGTATTTAAGGTATACCACGTGGGTTTCACAAGTGGGGATTGGACATCCATGGTTGGACACAAGCTGGTTGTGCCCCCACACACACACACACTTATGTCATTCTCTAATCGTACCAATTCCTGCGGTAAAATGAGCAATGTGACAAATTTGAGGTGTGTCCATTTTGCCCATAGGTAACTCAAGTAAATAAAAAGTCATCGGATGACAAAATGATGTTGTTCGTCAAGTGTGATTCAACAAACCCTAAAACGCCCATTCTGACATGACTGTGTATCAAAAAGTGACTCTTCGCATTCTCCCCTATTTAGTACGTAGCCATGTCAAAAGAGTTATACCACCTTTTAAAAAAAGGGGTTTTACTATTTGTTGTAATATTTATAATTTGCCGTGATATCTAGAAAACATTTAGCATGAGCAATTCATTTGACCTACAGGCCCGTAATTAAGATGGAAGCCGGGAGTGCGTGAACCCCTCCCCCTGTACCCTCCTCCCTCTAGAGGTACAACAACAAACATGCCCCAAAGGACCCCTCGCAGGGAAAAAGAAGGAAAATTCAATATTATTAAAATTGAATTACAACGATGTATAGTTAGCTTTCAAGAGCTCTAAAAAGTGCTTCTCACTTCTGTAAAAATCTATCAAGGGGTCATATGGTCCTTCTATTTAGGGGTGGTGCAATGTCGTTTCTGTCCCCTCAACTCTCTAATGGCCAAATCTCTTTATAAACTAAAGGGGTAATTCATATTTCCTGTCTCCCTTGCCGGACAAAAACTGGCGTTAATTTTACGGTACAACCATACAAAATACAAATTGCCAACACTTCAAAATATAAATCTATTCTCCCTCGGTCGCTACGCTCCATCGCATATTCATAGATACACAATTTCTTCCAGAAAAGCAAAAGCGAGGGGGGCAGATTATTCTCTTTGTCGAGGGGGCGGCTAAATTGTTCTTTCCCCTTTACAAAGCAAATTTTGAAGTATATTGATTAGATTTTGCTAGTTCTCCAAAAATGCGAAATTTCAACATGCAGTGATTCCGCTCTGTCGCCACACTCCATCTTAATTCATCAGAATAGATGCAATGTTTCTTGTAATTTATATGCCTTCGACTAAAGGGCTCTCGAAGGCGCGCGTTGGGGTGGGGGTTGGAAGCAGGTGTGGTACTTTAAGAAAGAGGGAGCTTTTCCCCTTCCCCCTCACTAGAAAACATCCTAAATAAATGAGCTTAATCATTAATCAAGTACAACTCTGGAAAAACATTCTGGTGCTTTAAAACACATAGTTCCAACGATTCAAAATATTTTTGTTCTCATTTGGTCGGTTACATGCTACCTCGCATATTAAGAAATCTAAAGCAGTGTTTCTTAAAACTGTCCTGTAGAAACGCTGAACGTCAAGGCCTCGGGTTACGCGGGGAGAGCCTTCCTCTATGAATGGGGATTGGGGGGGGGGGGGGCAAACCCGTTCAGCCCTCGCCCGGGTCCCGAGACAACAACACAATTGTATTTAATAATTTTGAAGTATGGATAAGCTTAAAATGCTCTCAAATAAGTTTCAACTGTCCATAAACGTTATTGCCCCCACTCGATCGCTACGCTCCCTCGCACTTAAGTAGATGAAATGTTTCTTCTAATTTTACAAACCCTGCTTTGCATATTTGGTGCAATAGTAAAAAATAGTAGTAGAAGTAGTAGTAGTAGTAGTAGTAGTAGTAGTCGAGTAGAAGTGGGCTTAGTGGTAGTAGTGGGAGGAGGAGGAGAAAGTAGTATTTAGTCGAATTATTATTAGTAGTAGTAGTAAGAGGAGTAGTACTAGTAATTAGTAGTGGTAGTAGTAGTAGTAGTAGTAGTTGTTGCTGTAGTAGTAGTAATATTGGCGGTAGTAGAAGTAGTAGGTGAAATTAAAATGATAACGTATATACTTCCCTTTGGATATTGAACAGAAATTCAGTTTTACACATATTTACACACAAAAAGAAACATAGTATAAGGCATAATGGGCGGGGCCAGATGATCGTGATGATATAAGTTCATATAAGCACTGAAGCACATATCGTGTGCGGCACACATACAAATTCAACTTTTCGTGCAATTAGTAGAATGAACTTACCAATGACAGGTAAACCATGGGCGACAAAACTCGAGAAAATAAGTCCAAAGATGGCAAGATGGGATAAATGATTGGTAATCCACGCCATAGCTGGCGTTCCAGGGATACCTGCTGATCCCCACTACTTTCTAATCCTGGGTTATACACTCCTCACCGGTGAAAGTTTTCAAACTATCAGAAGCGATATGTACCTGCGCCTATTCACACGAGCGGGACTGCGGCTAAAGCTTTTGGGTCCAAGTCGCAGCTCTCTCGTTTGCAAAGTGATTATAATATGATTGCGATATCTTTTTTTCTTAACGGATTTCACGCTAAGTTTGACGTGTTGTCCCAAACCGCAAAATTCTTTTATCCATTCTGCTTGACTGCCTCGCATACCCCTCTCATTCATATTCATAATGATCATTTCGCGATGATTCTCTCTCTCTCTCTCTCTTTCTCTTCTCTCTCTCTCTCTCTCTCTCTCTCTCTATTTCTATCTTCTCTCTCTCTCTCTCTCTCTCTCTCTCTCTCTCTCTCTCTTATTCTCTTTTTCAATCCCATAGTCATCATGTTATGGTACGGTGATACTATAATCGTTTTCGTTCCGGAATTTTGCAAAAGAATATAACAAGCCATGATTTCAGCGGGTACAATAGCTTGTTTGCTGATTAATGCCTTTCAACTTTTCAACTTGTCAGGCCAACCTTGCCATACATTGCCTTCATGGTTAGTTTGCTTGCCCATAGTCTTTTTCAGAACTGTAAAAAAAGTTCAATCTTCGAATTACAATACATTATTTCAAAGGAAATCAGATTTTTGAAAGCTTTGGTAAATATGTCTATTGGAGTGTTGATAAATCCAGATTAAGTAAAGCAATGTTATGCTCATTTATTGGTAAATTGTTACTGTTGTCCTACACTAGTGTCCTTATGGAAAACTATGTGTCTTTGACAATATTTTGCATCTAACATAATTTATTTTAAGAAACTTTTGCCAATTAGTTACTAAATGCCCATTTTCAATTCATTCCTAGCGCTAATTCTCTCTCTCTCTCTCTTTCTGTTTATACCGTATTTAATCATTCTCACTTATTAATTGATTCATCATTCTGTCAGTATCATAAAGTACAATCACAACCATAACTTAATGAAAAGAAATCTAAAGAAATAATATATGCAGAGAAAAAAATTGAAAACATTTATTATCACGAATATAAATAAATAAGTACATATAATGAAATACATTATGATATTTCATTGCTCTTTCTGACTTACACCGTGACAGAGTGTATTTCCTGTCAAAAGCCCATTCAAAGTGAGCAAAAAAAGTGGTGTCACTGAATTGTATACACAATAAGATTTGCATAAGTGTGAGCCAGAGGAAAATCGTCGTTATGACTTCTATTGTCCAATATAGTGGCCCGAATTCACAAAGGAGGTTTGTCGACAAAAAAAAAACTAGGTTTATGTGCGTCATATGACGCGTTTCGATGCGTTTCAGACCAAGGTTCAGACAAACCTAGTTCTGAAACGCATCAAAACGCATCAAAACGCGTCATATGACGCAAATAAACCTAGGTTTCGTGTCGACAAACCTCCTTTGTGAATTCGGGCCGTTATGTCTACATGATTGTGTGGTTGATAAACTGAACCAATCATTTCACTTATCACCCGATCAATTAACTAATCAATCAGTAAAAAAACAAACGTATAAACCAATTAAGTAATGAACAATAAACTGATTAATTTACTGATCAACAAGTCAAATAGTCAATCAATAGATCCATCAATCAATTCATCAACCACTTAACGTATTATATCAATCGGATAATCAATCGACTAATCAATTAATCAACCACCCTTTTAACTAACACACCGACGAGCCACTTTATCAACCAATCGACTGATGAGCTATTATAGCCAATCCCAGTCAACCAATAAGTCAATAATCCAATCAAATAATCACACAATAAACTAACTAATCAATCAATGAACTAATCGGCAAATTAACTAATTAAATTAACCTAATTATCAATCGACTGATTAGCCAACTTATAAATCAATTGAACGATAAACCAGATAACTGATTAACCAGAACAGAAGAGCAAACCAACAGAAATCAATAAAACAGTCAAGAAAATAATAAGCAACCAATCAGCAAGCTAAAACTGTCATAGTAGAATTTAAACAACCAAAGCTTCAAATCACAGTTCATCTAAAAGTTTCAAAAGCCATTTTCTTTTACTAGCTTCGCCGAACATTTTGAATAATTATTGTGTCTTTTTTATTCGGCTTTATTAGTGTTAATTAAAATACTTCATACTTTCAAATAGGATATTACTTTAATATGCCGTTCTATTTTTAAGGCTTATCACTTTTTGATATAACGTCTCTATTCGCTTCCAAATGACGATGGATATTATTATACCGGATTTAGCCCCGGGAAACGTAGTGCTCAGTGGATAACTCTTGCCAGGTACCCACTTACTACACCTTGGTCGAGTGTGACAACTGTATATTATTGTCTTGTCATAGAAGGTTAGTGCTGTGGTAGGGATACGAACCCCGAACCTTGTGGTTCACAGTCCGGATACTTATCCACTAGACCAACGAAGGTTATACATCAGTCAGAGCAATGACTGAGTGTTGAATATCTATTTCATATGTGTAATTTGAATGAGATTATATGATGGGAAAATATACATATGGCCTGTCAATAAGAGAATTGCACTCGCCAGCTCGTTTTCTATTCATTCTCCTGAAATTAACAAATAATCCCTCAAAATAACCATAGCTTTGGTCCCATTAGTGTCAGAAAAGATTCACTCAAGCTCTTCAGGTTTGTGTAAATAGTGCCGAATTCCTGTCCTGAAAATCCCATTCTGATTTTGTGACTGATCTATAGACTTTGTCAGATCGATTGTTGCTCTGAATGAAGAATTCCACTGGTCCGTGAAAATCAGGGGCAAAGAAATTTTGAACGGCGTCCTCAAATATAATTCCTACATTGACAATAAGGGGCAGTGTCTAAGCCGGGGAGAAGCACCATTAAAAAATGTAAGCATTACTTTTTACTTCGAGATGTAAAACTCATGACCCCCCCCCCCCCTCCCCCCCCCCCCCAACACACACACCTTACATATCCAACTTACAGAGTAGGGGACGGCTGTATGGAAACCTTTGATACGATTTGTGGGGAAGATTTGGTGTACATCTCGAATTAAAATGATACTGTAAATATATCATGGCACTTTTCAAAATGTAGGTCAATGTTTAAAGGTCACAATTTTCTTGAGTTTCCTACTACTTCTAAATTTCTCTCTCACTCATTCTCTCCCCCCCCCCCCCTCTCTCTCTCTCTCTATCTCTCTCTCTCTCTCTCTCTCTCTCTCTCTATCTCTCCCTCCCTCCCTCTTGCCCCCCCCCCTCTCTCTCTCTCTATCTGTATGTATCTCTGCACTTTGATGCGTGAAAAGTACCCCTTTACCGGACATTTTGGTAACACGCATGGTATCCCTCCGTTCTCCCCCCCCCCGTCTCTCTATCTCCCTTTCTCTCTCTCTCTCTCTCTCTCTCTCTCTCTTTCTTTCTCTCTCAGCCCCTTTCTCCTCATGCCCATTGCCTATATTTTCCCTTTCCTTCAAGACTCTTTTCTCAAACTAGTGCTTCCTTAATTTTCTCTTATCCTTTACCTCTCAACTTTGTTTTTGTCTTAATGCTTTGCCTGACATACAATACTGATCACGTGGTTTGCCTTTCTTTTTGGTGACCTTTGATTATGGGCATGAAATATTCATTTATTCAATTTCCTCCATGATAATTTACATGCATTTCATTTCCTCTAACACGATCGCAACTTCTTCGAAAAATTGAGCAATTTTAGTAGCCTTGTGCGTCACCTATTGAAATGTGCGAACATGACAATGACATAATAATAATAATAATAACAACATGTATAATGCGCACATATCCACCTCAAGAGATGCTCAAGGCGCCTAACAACCACGACAGTAATGATCCTCCATGGGGTCCAGAAAGCATATACATAAATATCAAACATGACTTATAATTAGTTACTCAATTAAAGGATATAAAGTAGGTAAAACACACAGTTATGATGCTTAAACTCTACAAAATGGTAGTTGTATGAAAGGACTGCGAAAGTCCCCCCCCCCCCCCGATACATTTAAATCCCAAGTCTGGAATAGGTAAAATTATCAAGGTCTGGGTGATTGAGCATGTGAGTGGAACAACGTTAATTCACGCTTAAAGTGGATTACAAAAGTATCGGGACTAACTAGTGTATTACTAATCAGCAGAGGGCGTTCTTCCATTCAACGTTCTTCATTCAATAAGGTCACATACAGTAATTCAAGGGAAAGGTGTAAATCGTATCGGTACCTGGTAAAAAAAAGAACCCCCCCCCCCCCCCTTATTTGTTCATGACATTACTTTCGAAGAAAATCTCTGCAGAAGTTTGGAACTTTCTCTTCGCTATAAATCAACAGAGTTAGCTTAATATATCAGTCATTCTAAACAAAATACTTGTGAAAGCTGTACAGATTTTCAAAAAACCTAGTTAAAACCTAGAAAAATCAGTGCTAATAATATCATGGTTTCACAAAATTTAAAAATTTAAATGAAGTTAGAATTCAGTTAATGTAGGATATTGATTAGTCTGCAAACACAGACCTTTCTTTTACACTTAAACACAATCTAATAAAGCCTTGAGCCTACCTAACCTTTTCGCTCTCCGGCTATATCTAATATAATAGTACATAATCTATGCAGAACAGTAGATTGTGCAGTCTACATGGTCTTGCAGTTCAGAGACTCTGTTTTGCCTGCCAACGAAATGGTGATCGCGAACTTAGAACTGAACATATGTTTTCGTATTTTAATTTCTATGATTGCGAATCATGCGCAGTACAACCGTGAAAGTATTATGGGATACAGTGCGAGTAGAACATCCAATCAGCGTCGGAGCCGTAGCCAGAGAACACGCCCAAATGAGTGACGTCAAAAGGGTTCGGATCCTGCCACTGGATAAACGGTTCGGTTTGGTCTGCTAACCCCGCTTGGTAGAGTCCGTCGGCAAAGGTTATCCACAAATCCGTGAAGGCATCGGGTTGGCAGAGAGTACCCGGTACTTTGATGACTGGTGAACAATCGACACAGTCTCGCTTAATTCCAGCAGCAGAGTTGTCCCATCCACAAAATGCTGAATAATTCGAAGAAATAGTGGGTCAAGTAAATTGTGTGTGTGTGTGTTTGTGTTTGTGTGAGGAAAGAAGAGAGATAAGAGGTGAAAGGGAAAAGAGAATTGGAAAAGGGACAAACCGATAGAGGGGCAATGAAAAATAGAAGAGAATACGGATTTGGGAAACATTGACGGAAAGTGAGAAATAGATAGAAAGTGAGAAACGAAATGGAAGAAAATAAAGATGACGAAGAAGTACAAGAACAAGAAGCACAAGAACAAGTAGAACAAGAAAAAGCAAATGAAAAAGAAGAAGAAGAATAGGAAAAAAAGGAAACATCAAATGAAAAAGTTACACGTCCAATCGTTCCTTATACGGTATTCTAATACAGTCACTGTTAATTCAAATTCAAATACACATTTTAGTTTATTGAAATAAAGTCCCAGGATGACATAGTAAACCGCTATACCCCACCCCATTCCTCCTGCTCACCCCCACCCCTTTCTCAGTTACTGTAAGAAACTGACCCCAGAGCAATTGCCATCGAAGCATGTGTCACATAACCCAAACTTAAGAATTTTTTTTTTTTTAATAATTATTATCCATTCTTTGTTTGTTTGTTTTCTCACCGATTTCGACATACTCCCCATATAGGGATGCTCGGTTAGCCAATCCAACAAGCACGTCGTTATCCGCTCTCACAAGAAACTTGAACTTTCCGCTTTGGACCCGACTAACCGGGAACAGCCAGTGATAATTATGGTTGGTGCCACTGTCATTAGTGTGGAAGCCACACACTGCAAGAAAGATAAAATATTACAATAATAAGGCCAAGTAACAAAAATTACTTGTTTCTTGTCCCCGCCCGCACCGATTTTTGGTGCCGCTTCAATATTTCTCATTTTCAACAACAAAAAAGAAAAAAGAAAGAGCTGTGGGCTTTTATTATAAATACTTTGGTGCTGTGAAAGAGAGAGAAAATCATCTAATTTCTGATATTTTTTTCTGACTTGAGAAAGTGATGACAAACTTAGGCCTATGTGATTAAATATTATCCGCATTACATAAATACATTTTATGATTATAAAAAAGCTCTGTCTCAGTAGCCATTTAATAAATGGCGGCCTTCTTGAAAAAACAAATCCCAAACGAAAACAAGTAGAAAGGGCCTCCCTCTCTGATTTTTAAACAAGTCCGGACGAGAAACACGTTTTATATTTTTACTTGGTCTAATAATGATAAATATTACGATAATGATATTGATGTCAACAATAACAATAATCATCATCATTATCATCATCATGATAATGATATTGATTATAATGATAATAATGATAGTGATAATGATAACAATAATAATACATGTAGTAATAATAATAACAACGATAGTTTCTTACATTAATATAGCGCTTTACTACAAACATAACAATATTACTTGCCAATGTCGTATAGTGTAGCTACGATTTTAAAAAGTCAGAATATGTAGTACGGAAAGCATTGCACGGATTCACCCTTGGACGGTTAGTGATGTGTTAGTGATGTAGAAAGCAATCAATCATTCTAATTATTAGATTAACTACATTAAATAAGTACCCCCGATTGATGGTAGTGTTCTCGCCATGGCGGCTATTTTGTTGTTGACTACGAGATTGGGATGGGTTTTTTTTTTTTTTTTAATGTAAGGATTCAATTTATATAATAGTGTTGAACTCGGCCGTGTGTATCACATCTCCTTTCAGCATCAACGATATTGTACAGATTTTATTTTAAAATTACTTTGCAATATTCATTTTCATCTGCTATGGGTGATCGAATAATTGGAATGATTGATTTCTACATCACTAAAACAGTTGATGGAATTGGATAGGCCTAACTCCCTAAGAGCGATTCCGTGCAATGTTTTTTCCGTACGACACACTGTGACAACAAGGAATAGCTGAAGTTTTCGACTAAACTTTCATTCCACATGTTTGTATAGTGCATGTGGTTTTCAGCAGGACCGGATCCAATCTACAATGTATTATCATTCTGGATATTCCTTAAACATAGAGTGTAACCCAATACATTCGTGAAACACAGTCAACCTTTTTGGCCGGCCCCCCACTCCGGGGGTGTTTTCAAAGGGAGGGAACATGCATACGCGTACCCTAAATAACACTGAGTGGGGGGGGGGGGGGGGCGAGCCTTTTTGCAATCGCATAATCAGAATTCCGTCTTATATTGAACTCAAACCAAAATTTTACACTTACAACACTGATGTTTAATGGTGAGGTACTTCGGTATAGAGAAGCAAGGGTCCCCAAACGTTGCCGTGTTGGCGGTCATGGTACAACTAGATACCCCTTCGCATGACGTTCTCACTGTCAATTATGAGTCTGCGAAACATTCCGGAGTCAGTGTCCTATTGATGGAACAGACTTGTGCGCCAGAAATCCTACCGAAGTTTGCATCTACGATATGAATGCGGTTGTCCTGCCCACAATCTAGGGTTATGTTGTCGTATTCGCATGTAGTAGACTTGTACATTTCTGTTTTCAAAAACATCGAAGATTGATAGAGAAGAAATAAATGAGAATGTTAAATAGCATCAAATGGGAATTTTTATTCCTGATAATTTTACCTGAGCAGTCTCATTCGTCCACCCCACGTCAGGCCATTTCTTATCAAACGTCTTTTGAATTATTAACGGTCTGTCAGCCTACCACTGCCGTTCCTTGTATGACCCCGAAGCGGTTGAGTTCCGAGCGCTGCGAGGTCTTACCATTCCACTACGGTACCGCAAAACATGCTTGGATGGGAATTATTTCATTTTACTGCCTATTGAATAAACCAAAACATTACAATTTGCTCTGACTTGAAAATGTGTCGTTTTAAAAATCGAATCTAATGGTATCTAAAGAAAGAAACTTACTCAAAGAATAATTGTAGGCATTGTGAAAAAGAGATAAATTCCTGCCATTTGATGTACAATATTCCTTACGAAAGTGTATAAGAGATATATAAATGAAGCGATTATTGGCATGATGTAATGTCTCATTTTAGCATGAAATAGGCCCATCAATTTCCTTGCTAATATAACGTACCAGGCGAACGTGTACATGTATCATGCACCAAGCTTACGTTGGAAAGATTTTTAAATCAAGAACAAAGTATTTACTTTTAAATGAGGGCAAATCATAGCCGAGAAGGTAAGTATTACATTTGATGAAACGTATAGAAAGGGGGAGCAATATTGTAACCAATGTATTTAAATTGATAAAATATAGCAGTTGACAAATCTATTCTATGTATGCGAAACCTTCATCCCAGAAGAGCACCAACCTATTCATGCAATTGGCGTTCTGACAATTGTAGTACAAAGGATAATAACAGGTGAATGAAATACTTCATCACCACACAGGACTGGGAAGGAAGCATCTATACATCTGAATACATTTATTTGATAAACGACTTCGCATAGTACGTCACGTTGTCAAAAGATGGCGATTCCCATGTCGTGCTGAGAAACTGTGCATTATTCTTGCTTCACATCTCTCTCAAACTTACATATACGTGTATATACAAAACTTGACATATTTCTTCAAATAGAAAATTAAAAGAAAGTAGTTATCCTCTTATCTATGCATGATTTCCTTTAAAAATTAATTTACTTACTTTTAAATTAGTTATAACAATAAATATATAAAACGCTCACATCACTTCAAAGGCATTAGGATAGCTACCGTGATAAGAATTTCTTCCAACCGGGTACCCATTTGTTGATTTCTTGAAAGTCTTGCGATCGTGTTTTCATTTATACCTTATTTCATTATTCACATTCTCAGAAGGAGAGAAACTTACTTCTTGTTTGACATTGGCCACCATCAAAACCTGTGTGGCAAGAGCAGGAATAACGGTTTAGTTTATCCACGCATGTTCCTCCATTCTGACAGGGGTTACTTGCACATTCATTGATATCTAAGAGGGTGAATGAGAGAGCAGGGTGACCAAAAGAGTGGGAGAAGGAGGGTGAAGGAGAGATATGATGAGACAGGGATGAGGGGAGAGAGAGAGTGTGTGGGGATGACGCAGAGTGGTATTGGATAAAAGAGTCAGTGAGAATTATACAAAGTCGGAGTAGGAGGAGGGATATGGGTGGAGGGAGATATTGGGAACATGGAGTTAGTAGTAGATAGGGAGATTGAGAGACAGACGAAAAGGAGAGAGGGTGTTGGAAGAGAGAGATTTGGGATAGACAACCAGAGAGAGATGGTGAGAGAGGGGTAAGGAGAGGAATAGAGAGATTGGGAAAGAAATAAGTGAGAGAAAGAGGGGAATGATTTGGAGAGAGAGAGAGGAGAGATAGTCAGTGAGTATAACATAACACTTTTAAAATGTACCAATTTAAGGCAAGATCTTCGTTTTTCAAGATTTGCTTTCATAATAGTGAAGATATATTTAATCATTGAGGAAATCTACAATACATGCCTGGCATCTTACTAAGTTCCTATCCTATGACATTTCTTTAAAAATATGTTGTTTTATGTCATTTAAAACTGGAATACTGATTTGCGTCTATGTATGTTCTTCTACTTTATATACATATCAATTTTATAACTTGATATAGAATATTTATCAAATATGCTTCAATTTCAAATGTGATGCTAATACTCTAGAATTTTATTTTTATTATTTGTTTACCATCGGCCCAACACGATATTTTACTTTCTATCACCTTTTCAAAATAACGCGATCGCAAGTACACACATGTAATTTCGTAAAAATGAACCTAAGACCATTTCAGAAGCCTTGTGCGTTACCTATTGAAATGTTCGAACGTGACAATTGCGTATTACGTAATCTGAGCATGATTTCTAAGGGAGATAAAAGTAGAGTATTGGGATTGCGATCGTCTTGCAAGTATTTTTGTTAAAGTTGAAAACTACTTTTAAATTAAATAGAAAAGATAATTACCAACTTCGCAGTTCGGCCCAGCATAACCGGGTATACACTCGCATTTGTAAGACCTTTCTCCATCTATACAACGGTGTCGACTGCTACAAGGGGAACTTGCACAGTCATCAATATCTGTTTGAACAAATGATTAAGAAATGATATTGGTACAGCTTGATAGTGGCGTAGCTAGGGTTGGGCACTTACGCCCACCCCCCCCCCCCCCACCTTCCACATTGAACGGCGAAAAGGGGGAAAGATAGAGAAAGGGAATAGAAAGAGATAAAAGGACATTATAGATGAGGTGCTGTAAGGCAGAATATCGAAATTGTTATTGAAGCACAAGGAAATGTTACTGAATCTTCATAATTGAGGAACAATTTTCTCTTTGAAGGCATTTACCTGTTCACGATTCAAGATTCAATATAATTTATTGTCATGTTAAAACAAATACATAAAATGTGTCTTCGGACATTTAAAGGTGTTATACATTCACATAAATATATAAATACAGACAAAATAATTACATTTCAACATAACATTTTACAATCGTCACAATGTTAAGAAGGTTGCATGGTGGAGGCAACGAGACAACGACCCGTTCACATTTCTCTGTAGCCTCTCATGACGGCTTGTTGATCTCTGCATAAAATTGATCTTTGATTTGTGAATTGATTCGAAACAAATAATATGACATGGTTCCACTTACCCTGCCGCTCGCCTCTTCTTATGTTCAAAATTATTTTAACAGTATTTGGCTATAATAGTAAAAATTGACTACTTGCCACTAAAACCAATAAACAAAAAGACCCCCATCCACTGGCGAAAGGAGAAAACAGTGGACAACACATACAGAAGAGAGGATGGGGATAACGTACAAAAAAGCGAATATGATATGACCCCTGTCACCCTTCCCATATTGTTTAGGAAAGATCAGAGCTCCTGCCTCTGCTAAATTACGAAATCAATACTCTTTCTACGTAATACAATGAACTAAGCATAGAACAAACCATAAATATTCAATAGTTATTTCCATTAGTATAGACAGATTTGATTTTAAAATCAATTTCTCCTATGACTTCATGCATTACAATAATACCATCCTCAAAACTTATAGTAAATGCGTCATTATCAAAAGTGGGATTCACAAACGGTTGATTGTCATTTCGTCTCGACGAGTTATGGCATTTTCCATAGCGTATAATATAGACATGATTGAGAGAGATAGTAAAAACGCACGCATATACGCGTACGCCAGCAACTTTCAAGTTAAAATGATGAGGCTCAAGTGGTTGCTCTCCCACGTTCATTTCGGGAGGAAACTATTGGGAGCTCCATGAAATGACTGACCGACCATTAGCAACTTCCGGTAACATAACGATCTCTCTCAAACAGCTATGGTATTTTATATTAATTACATGATATAAAGCCAATGAGTGAAGGTAATCGATAGCACAATGTTTACGGAGTGGCTGGTGTGCACATACACAAGAGCATATCATATTATCGAGTGGGGAAGTAGCTAAACGGCTTGTGTCAGCTACATGAAAGGGAACGTTCTGAAAATAATTAATCATTTCCCCATATATATTTGAGTTTAAGAGAGATGGGGTAGAAGAGAGAGAGAGAGAGAGAGAGGGGGGAGAGAGAATTTCAATGGAAACAGTAGTAGAGTCATCTATCTCTGTCTCTAATGGAAAATGTGATTTGAAAAATCAATGATTTGGTTTTTCCAAATAATTGAAAGTTAAAATTTCTCACCGATTTTGAATGTAATTATTTCCTATTTCAATGTCATACATTTGATGTCTTTTTATACATGATTTGAATGTAAACGCAAGATGAAAAATCCCACAATGAATTTCCATTGAATCGAATTGAATTGAATGAGCTTATTCCATCTCGAGTGGGCGGGCTCACCTGGATAGCTACAGGTCCACTTGTTCCCACCGGAGACACCAGCAGACTCCATTAAGTTTGACATGACGCTAGACGAGGGTAGAACCAACTTAGGTACCAGCTGCACCTCAGTATGTGTCATCTCGTCAAAAACTATAGGACAGATAATCGATGCTGCGCATCCCGCGTCGCCTGGCAACGCAGAATCAGCTATAGGACAGAAAACCGATGCGCATCCCGGGTCGCGTGGCAACGCAGAATCAACTGGATGATAGGAAAATAATGAGGATCACCATTATCATGACGGTGGTGATCAGTAGATGATGATGATGTCAACGCTTAAAACAATAACAACAGAAATAAGAACAATAATTATAATGATAATGAAGATAAAAGTGATAATGATGGTGATGATAATGATAACAAATAATAGATAATTATAATAGTAATTATAGTAGCGAAATTAATAACAATAATGATGTGATGATGATAAAGATATTTATCATTATAACAATGATAATATCGATAATATCGATAATAACAATAATAAGAATACTGACAACAACAACAACATTACCAATAACAACAACAATAATGATATTAACAATGATGCTGGTAGTACATGTAATAATGATAATAGAAAAATATATAATAATAATAATAATAATAGTATTAATAGTAACGATTAAAAAAAATATAATAATACAAATAATAATAACAGACAGTTATATATTAATAATAATAATGATAATAATAATAATAGATCTCGATCTACATCGTAACAATACTATGCGAAGTTCTTATAAATGTATCTAACTACCTAGAAGAAAAGGGAGTAGATCTTTCATTACTCAACTACAAAATGTATCGACAAATTCGAACAAATGTTTACATTTTTCAAACTAAGAATTTGTTTTTAGCTTCAATTCCAACCTCCATGGAGTCTTAATTTCAGTCGAATTTAATTGTCTTCGAGAAGAGGGATATAGTATTAGTTCGTTACGGCTTCAAAGTTGTATTTTTTATTTGTATTTGGATACAACTTGCTATTTCCATTTGTAATAGGAATATCTTAATCATATGTTATGGGTTTTGGTATTATCATTTTATTAAAGTAAATCAGTGATTGTAACGACTTCTTGATTTAACACTCCACTCTGTATTTCAAACTATTTCGACGTTTTATATTCTTCTTTTCTTTTAATATTTTATTCTTACGTAATGAACAAAATAATGGAGCTTTAAAACATATTTCTCAAGCATTTCTTTTTAGGTAACATGATTTGTCACTTGACCTTTAATTTAATCTTGAATGTGACAGTGTAATGAGATGGATATTGAGAAATAGTTGTGAACATTCAGCTTTTTGGCTGCAAAGCGTTGTCAAATAAAACTATTATTGGATTGACTTTAATTGAATTTATTAGCATGGTATCCTAATTGGGTAACCAGGGCAAGGGCATATATTATTCATGAGAAATGAACATGAATTACAATACAAATTTCCAAAGAACATTAACATAATAATATGAGATACTAGGTCACTTCCGCAATGAACTCAAATGCAATCGAAAGGAAATACCAACGAGCTTTCACCCTCGCCCGCCGAGGGACACTGCACTCCAATAGCCAGAACGCGGACCTCATACATCAACCGCCGCTAGGCTGGGCAAGCATTGTATCCTAATCCAGGGCAAGGGCATATATTATTCATGAGATTGAACAGCACATAACTTAGTACATTCTACATAATCACAATCCAGGAGTGTCAAGTCTGACAGACATGAGCGCTATACAAGAACCAACTATTTTTATTACATGTATTATTGTATACGGCCTTGAGAAGGACGCCCATGCTGTCTATATTGCTTTGTTTGTTGAAGCCAATTGTCTCGTTCTGTTGGCGAAAGGGAAATTGGAATGAAGCTAGTCACATGTGTCTCCTTTTTACCAATTGAATTGTAGTCAGATTGGTTTGCAAAGACTATGGATAAACCACCAATGCCACATTACTTATGATAATAATAATAATAATAATAATTGGATTTATATAGCGCCTTTTCCAGAGGATACAACACGCTGTCCCTTAGTATACCAACAACTCAAGAAGAACTTTGAAGATGTGTTTTCAGATGTTTCCCCGAGTCATACATTTTTGGACAAATTTGGACAGTTGAAAATCATCCATAACCTAATACCAACTAAAGTGGTAGTGGTAGTCGACCTCCGGATTCTCGGTCGCTGAAATGATGGTAGTCTAACAGTTGGGTTAAATGTTTTACTCTTCATGTATAACCCCCCCCCCCCCCCTCCTCTCTCTCTCTCTCTCTCTCTCTCCCTCCTTCCCTCCCTCTCTCTCTCTCTCTCCTTTATATCGTACTCAATTACGCAATTTATCAACATGAATTGATGATTTTGAATCACTGCGCTGAATATTTATGTTATAACTATAGGGAAGCGACAGAGAGAAAGAGAGATGGGGAGATGGAGTGATAGAAAAGCAGCAATAAGGGGTAAAGGGGAAGATTGAGGAAAAGAAAGATATAGAAAGAGGTTAAAACTAACTTTAAAGAGAGAAGTCTGCAATACAGAGGAGCAAAAGGATGGAATGAGATACCTAATGATGTAAAAGCTTTGAGCTTTTATAGTTTCAAATTGGACAGTAGAGTGAGATAGTATTGTATTGGCTCCTTTTCTCCATCTCTCTCTCTCTCTCTCTCTCTGCTTATTCTCTCTCTCCCTCACGTCTCTCTGTTTCACTCTCTTTCTCTCTCTCTCTCTCTCTCTCAATCTATATAATAAATTGTGATAAAACTGTATGCATGTCTTTTGGAACAAGACAAATGCTAGCAAGGCACGATGTGTTAGATTTAAGAATTCAAAATACGTATAATAAAAATGTAGAAACAGTAAAATACCTTGGAATTTTTATTGATAAAGAGCTTAAGTGGAATTTTCATATTGAACAAATGTGCTCTAAAATTGGTAAAATGATAGGTTTTCTTGGTAGACTGAGACATTCTGTAAATGAATCTATTTTAAAAATTGTTTTATTCCTCAATTATTCTTCCCCATTTTGATTAAACCGATATAATCTGGCAGTCTGCCCCCCAAAAATATCTAGATATGTTGCAAAAACTTCAGAACAGAGCAGGAAGAATCATATTGAAAATCAATCCATACTCTCATATTTCCACTTCTCATATCCATGAAGTCTTAAATTGGAAATTACTAAGTGTCCGTCAAGAAGAACATATATATATTATGATGTACAAAATTTTAAATAATCTTATTCCTGAATATATCAAACGTCCCCTACCAACCAAAGCAGACAGGTACCTTTTCCGTTCTATAGGTAATCTAAGTTTCCCTAGACCGATAACCAATAATTGTAAAAGAACATTTTATTACAGAGGAGCTTCATTGTACAACAAATTACCAGCTAATACCCGTAGTGCTTGTACGATTCAAAATTTCAAATCCAATCTGACAACTTTTTTCACAGTATCTTAGAAATGTGCTCAATAATCTGTTTACCAGTCCTCTCTTTCCTTTTACTTTATTTGTTCAGGGTTCGTGCGGTTCTGTATCCCTTATAAAATCCACTGAATATGAATTCTAAATTGAATTTATTAGACTCGAAAATATATTATACATGTTCAGTTATATCGTTTATGTTTTGTTTAATGAAATGTTTATATTGAATTTATATAATTCTAATTTCCCCATGATTGTATAAAATATCTGATTTTTATGTAATAGCTTTTTTATCCGGACCCCATGGAAGAACAGGCGTATTTTGTTAATACACCTGAAATGGGCTATCCGCCGTATATCTCATTTATGTATGTATTTGTATGTTGTGATGATTTTATACGGAAATAAAAACAAACAAACAAACAAACAACCTATCTATCTCTCTGTTATGCCTCTTGTTCGCAATCTGTGCAATATGCTGTGCAATCACACTAGCTGCATATTCAATATAGTTATAATAAATGTTTGCTAGTTTGCTCATTCGCTTGTTTTTTTCTCGATCTATTGCATCATAAGGTTTATTCTTTTGAATATATATCCATTTCTAATTTATTCATTTCTAATTTTCAATTCCTAATTTTAACTTGACTTTACTTTATTTTTTTAAAATCTTATAATTGTATTTATTAATTATTATATTTTGTTATTCACTACACTCGTTACAATAATTCTCATTATATTTTATTCAATTGATTTTAAATCCGCTTTTCTTTTACTGTTGTAATTGTTTAATTTGTATTGCGTCTTATTTTGTATGTGATTTTTATTATGTATGCAAGGACTTGCAGAAGAACAGCCATTGGTTGAAGCAAGTGATCCGTGTTGAAATAAAATGAAAAATTACAAGAGAAGAATGGGAAAGAGAAGGGGAAAATGAGAGACAGAAGGGAGGAAGGCACGCAGAGATAGTGAGAAAGAGAGGGATGCCATTATATTGAATGAAAACTTTACACTCATTCTCTTATCCTCGACCATCCTTGTATACTTTGAAGTGCTTTCACCCTTCACACAACATACCAGTTTGCTTGGTAAATTTAAAGGATTCGCGATTCACGGCTCATACTTCTGCACCCTATGAACATTTTAGCTTTTTAAGTTGCCATTTAAGCTCACGATAGAATTACGAATGTTTCAGTTGAAAATCATCCATAATCTAATACCAACTAAAGTCTGGTTGGTTCGTATTAAGAGAATTGAAAATGCAGGTTGCTATTTTTGTAATAATGATGATGAAAATCTCGAACAACCTTTTGTTTCGTGTAGAGTTATAGAACAGTTTAGGTTACTCCTAAGCAGAGCTTTTTCGGAACTCTCTCTCCCCTCGATTTTGTCAACTCAAAATATCCTTTTTGGGCTGACCAAGCTTGTCAAAGTAAGAAACGTTTTGGCCTTTAATTTCCTGCTTTTGTATAGGAAAGCAATATATCTTTAGGTGTAGGATTACAGAAAACATGCCCAACGTTCTTCGTTTTGTACACTATGTTAAATATTTTCAGACGGTAGAAAGGTTTATTACTGAAAGACGCAAAAAAATGGCGCTTAATTTCCGGAATTTTAGAAAAATAATCCTATTTAAGCAGCTTATCAGATGATAGAACGCTGACGTAAATCCTTTTTTTGTTCTAGGGAGGGGGAATTTTGACAATCGCTGATCGCCACTATAGATCCATTTGATTTCTTCTTTGATTTAGTGTTTTTACATGGATATATAAATGTCTGTATATTTGCATTATGTTTATGTTCAATGTAAAAATGTTATTGGATCAATAAAAACTTATCAAATAAAAAAAATTCTTGCACAAAAAAATAAGAGGAACCTGGTGCCTAATAATAGTTACTTTTTATAATGCTGTGTTGGTGCAGCCCTCCCCCTCCTGCTTCATAAGTCTACGTTCATAATTAAAGTCTACTTACTTCTAGGAAATAGCGCAGACGACCCCAGTATGAGAGCAAACAATCCTCTGACTCCAGGCATGGCTACTTAATAAATGTCAAATGTGCTGTCCACAAGGTAATGAAGGTTTCCGCTCTTCAATTAGCACCAGAAATGTGACCTGCTGGTCAAAATTTGCGTTTTTATTCACTTCACAAAATCCAATAAAAGGCAGGTTAGACAGTGTCAAGTGAAGAACAGTTATAGAGAAGCGTAATAGATGGTCGAAGGAGTTCGCTTCCAGCCCCGACCGTGCGCACTAACACATTTTCACAAACTGACGGGTTTTTATGATAAACTGATATTCCATATGAGTTGGGTGTCGGTCCCGGGGGATGGGGGATATATCCCCCCCCCCCAATATTTCAGGTGGGGGGGGGGGGGTGGCCTGTACAATCATCCCCCCAACAATTCACCATAAAAAAAATTGAAGAGAAAAATTCATGATGAGAGCCCGATGAGATTAGTTAATGGTTATTACTCGCAAGATGACCATCAATATACACATTTTGCTATCTCATTTTCATAATACATACATATATAAATACAAAACGAAGTAAATGAGACAACCGTATATGAGACAAGAATAAATTGAATTCTCGCTCATACGGCTTCATCAGGAATTGATGAATTCATTCAATGTATTCAATCAATAGCATCATAGAAATGCAGTGCGCCAAATGCAAAGCCGCAGCGTTAAAAAGCAACGAGCTAAATGTTAAGCGCGAAGGCCCTAAGGCATCTGCAACCACGAAGCATATGGGACATATATGGGTAAACCCAGGCGCGTACGCAGGGGGGGGGGGGGGGGGTTGGGGGGTTAACCCCCCCCCCCCTTTGGTATTTTTATGTGTATAAACCCCCCCAAAAAAACCCTAAAACCCCCCCCTTTTGGATTTTTATTTTTAAAAAAAATAATTAAAAAAAAAAAAAAAATTATCCCCATGACTGACCAAAAACAGGTGACCCTACCCCCCCCCCCAACGGAGCAAAATGTCAAATTTTCAAATTTCGAGGTCAAAAAAAAAAAAAAAGGTGTCCTCTTACCCCCCCCCCCCCCCCCCGCGCTTATTCAGCGGTCAGCTGAGTCGTTGCGATTTTTTTGGGACCCCCCCCCAAAAAAAGTGTCCTCTTACCCCCCCCCCCCCCCCACCCCCCCCCCCCCCCCCCCCCCCCGCTTATTCAGCGGTGGGCTGAGTCGTTACGAAATTTTCGGCATTTATAAATGTTAAAACCCCCCCCCTTGAAAAAATCCTGCGTACGCGCCTGAGGTCAACTATTACCTGAAATAATTGATTAGATGGCAAACTATTATTTTCATACGGGAAACACATAAGGCATACAGCGTACTTTCATAATTATGTAGACCATTACTTTCTTAAGTGCATAACTAAATATTTTCAAGTGTCTTCATTCGACTTAAAATTCGTCATGAATTTAACTTGATCAGTTTTACAATCATATTTGAATTACTGTTAATATGTTGAACCTAATCACATTTCTATAAACATGATTTTAAAAAATCTCAATACTTAATACAAATATTACACGGTACATATAAAAACAATGAAAATCTCTGATTACATGGCGATTCATGAACATAATGTTGTTTAACTAATTGTTGTCAAAAATATATACATCTTAAATATAACAAAAATAAACAGCTCCATAAACAATATACAGAATGGTACAAAAACATTTCTGGAATTGCATGGGAATGACAGGAACAGAATTTATCGTTTTGTTTTCCTGTTTTGATAATTTGTTCTTTCAATATAAATACAGATATAACAAAAGATAATATCTCTACACGAAGTTCAAAGAATGATGAATATAAAAACATCAATGAATAATTGAAGAAAAAAATGCAACTACATTACAATGAAAGATACATTTATCATACAAACAGGCAACGAGCACATCAGCATGAAACCCAGCTGCATGCATCAGCATATCAAAAGTAGCAAAAAACGAGAGTTTTATATTAGGCCTATCAAATAACCCAATATTGCCAAAGTAGAGGTAATTAATCAAGAACACTCATTGACACTTATGGAAACTTGTGGACACTTATGCACACTTATTGACACTTATGCCTTTTTATGGACACTTATTGATCAACAAAAACAAAACATATACCTTTCTTATGGAAAAAGAAATCGTCCCAGCAACACACTTTGTAAACCACAGATTTTAACCTTTTTGTGTATTTTAAGGATTTATTAACATGATCGCAACAAACTTGAGAAAGATCATGATATGGGCATGGCGGATTTAGGGGGCAAAGGAGAGAAAAAAAGCATAATCTTGAGTTTATATCTATTTCACAATTCTTTTTCTCCAGTTCGCGAGTACATTTTTATTTATCTATTTATTTCTGATATTTATACAGGTATACACATTTCACCAATTTGGTGGTCTTCCATGAGGCCCTGTTTGGAAAGAATAAAACAGCAGCAAAAACAAAATATATAGATAAATACACAAGCATATAAACACTTAAAATACAAACTATTTGGTATCCTCATGAAAAACCTGATCATTCTCGTATTCCTACTGCTGATAGTTGACAACTTCATAAACAGCATCCCCTTGTGCGTGATCTCCCTCAGCTGCAGGAGGCGCTACGTCCACAATAAAGTTTAAGTCCCTTTCAGCTAGGTATCCATGCGAGATTCCCTCATCGGCGCCGTCTTGGATTTGCTCGATTTCGTACACGCTCTCGCCCGCAGAAGCCAGGGGAGCAGATCTAGCTAGACTCGACGCTCCCATAGGTATGTTCGTCTTCGATCGGGACTGACAGTATTTCGTACTCGTTGGCAGACAGATATTCTTTAATCAACTCGTAGATGAATGCATATTCTTCCTACATTAAACAAGATGAAAGTGAAAATGTTTCAAAACATACTAGGCCTATAATCATATAATGCTTAATATGCTATATCAGTAGGCCTATCATATCACACCATTTTGTCGTAATAAATCACACAGGCCTATTTTTTTTTTACTTCATATTATAATCTATCATATCATGTCATATGATACGTATCACATTGTATGATATCATGGCAATGATTATGACAACATAGTCATACTTGCAAGATGAATATTGGGCATATACCAATTATGCATGTGACACAAACCCTTGACAACCGCAGTAGTAGACAATTCTACCAGAAGGACCTGAGGTTTTTTTTATTTTGCTTTTGGTTAATCTTTCTGCTTAATGTCGGCAGATACGTTCCGACCCTCCCCCCCCCCCCCCACACACACAATATGATCTGGTGATCTGCTTATACCTCGGTTTGTACGAAGTGCATCCTCTCATTTCGCAGCATTTTGACCGTTTGGAAGACATCAACATCGTCCTCTTCGTTTATCTGTGCGATGCACTCAAGCATGGTACAGAATACACCTGTACGACCCACTCCGTTCCTATGTATTGAAAGAGAAAAAAATTAAGACTAAATATCATCGCAAAGACTTTAACAAAATGGAAACAATATCATAACCGTCACATTTTAAATGGGAGAAAATGGCAATGACATAATATGCAGTCTGAAGAGAAAACAATATTGATATTGAAACTTTTCTTCTGTTAACTTCTTGAAAGACTTTGTTGTCGTGTTAAGAGAATGGGATGACGCGTTAACTGACCACGAGGCAAAGAAGTGGAGAAAGATCTTACAGTGGAAAACATCCCGTCCCTCAGATAGGACGTTAAAAGGAGGACCCGTGTGGATGAAAGTACCACACCTGTACAACTACTATGTTCCGTACTTAAAACAAAAAAAATACAACTATTCAATAGACCGGCAATCATTGTTAGATAAGGGTGGGTTCTGGTAAAGGTTAAAACAGAAATTGGGAAACTCCCCATTCTATTAAGAATATTTTAGAAGAAAGACATCGAAGAAATGTCTCCTAAGAAGTAATGTGTATATGGTTCTTAACTTACAGGCAGTGAACCAGGACTGGAAACCCCTCTGCAACTCCGCTAAAACTGTCCTCCACTTCTGTCATCAGATTCAGAAGATAAGGCGCGCGGTCCTTTCTTTCCTCTGCCTTAGTAGGCCAGTCAACGAACTGATACTGCTTCACGACATGGCGAGCCTTGTATAAGAAATAATGATCCTAGTAATAATGTCTTTTTATACGTATTCAACATGGTATTTTATACTTCAATGTTTTAAAAGTTTGAATTTGTACGAAGTTAATACTTATACTCTATTTCTGTCTTGTTATGATATGTTCATAGCACTTTGCATAATGATCAGGGCCTTTCAACCATAGATAGGCCCGGTCGCGTTATTTTTTTCGGCGGCACAGATTGGGGTTAGGTGCGTGTTGAGCCTATGAGAAGGTTTAGGGTTAGGGTTAGGGTTAGGGTTAAATCAAGACCTCTTTTAAAAAAAAGCCCCAATTTGTCAAAAATGACGCGGCCCGGTCGGGGTCCGTATGCTTTGCTTTGCAGCCCAACCTTTTTATCTAAGTTTGCCACCATTTGATGTGACAATAACCTGCCGATCGGTTAGCAGTACTGGATTGTTTGTTTACTTTTTACTTGGCGGTATTCACGATCCATGAACAACTGGTAAATGAAATAGATGCTAATTATTTTCATCATGTTTTATCTGTCTTAGCTTTTTCTAGATTTTCGTTATCATTATCATTATTAAATTCAGCATTTTCTCTCTTACGGGGGGGGGGGGGGGGGGGGGTTTACTGACTTTAGCGCCATGATTTCACCGCTTCTTCTTGTCTCGAGCATCCTCCTCATTTTGAACAACCTCTCTGCTTTATTTCTTCACCAGACCTTTCCATTACATATTCGGTCTTTTTCCTCTTATGCCATCCACTTCCCGATCCAACGCTCCTTTCACAGGTTCATCATCTTCCCTCCCTAACACATGACCCATCCATCTCAATCCACTTCTCTTTACCACTTCCACCGCAGTTTGTTCCAGACCCAACCTTTCCATGAGCTCACTTGTGTTCTTTCACACCACGCATCTTCCGTATCATGTTTCTTTATGTTCTGAACCGTGATAATGTTATCGCTGTTCTAATATAAGTCTTATATATCTTGCCTTTTATTCTCATCGTAAACCTTCTTAAAATTATAATCGAGGCCAGCTTATTAATATTTTTACGAAATTGAACTGTTGTCAATTAAAATGCATTGCAAGTTGTGAACAAAAAAGTATTCATGCATATTGAGGAATCTTTCAATTCATGTGTTTAATAAGGCTTACAACGATGGAGGGGGGGTGTGGTACTTACCTTTGGGTTGTTCTGAGTAACCTCTATCTCTCTCTCGATGAATCCTCTTCTCTCTGAGATAGACAGCGTGGTGACAGAGACAGGTCCAAAGGTTTTTACACCCTTGTCAGACCAGTATCGTGCACAGCTCTATGAACGAGTTAAGAATACCCATCGATCACGACGAATTAGGATTGAGGTGTGGTCTTAGGCTAATAAATATACTTTAAAAATATCAAACCTTTTCTTCAATTATAATGATTTCTCTCTCGGAAGTTCTACCAAGGCAGGTCCACATTAGAGCCATATTGTTAGTTCTTTCTCCAGCCCTCTCTATCTTGAGCCTTCCTTATCATTTCATATCTTTTGTAAGCTATTTGTAAGTTTGACACCTTACCAATATATGCCACTTTTAAGCACTTGTACAAATGACACACACATATCCACATATCTTTTTCAGGTGGAGACGTCCCACTTTGTGCATTTTAAAATAATTACTTTCAAAGTGATGATGGTGCTCCATGAATACCTTCTGTTTGTCCTCTTAAAGGTATACTTTCATCTGTACATTATAGAATGTGCCGTCGGCACATAAGTAAATCAATTTTAATGAACCCGTTTCCAACAGTTATCTTGAACGGTTTTACAGTTTTTCTTATAGAATGACCTTTATCTGTCCATACGGAAAAAGTGTATCCAAAGTGGCTTATTCTAAGTCTATCCCCCGTTTATTATCGATCTTCCCTTCCTAGATGTCTATAAACATTTCCCGTAAGATGTGTCACATTATGTTTTAATTCAGTGTCTCTTCTCCCGTCTTCAGCATGAAGGTAAAGTGACAATAGGTGAAGGTGTCATGCAAGACATTGATGCACATTGGCCACTCTCCACCAGGTGTAAATTTAGTAGCTTGCGTAAGTGCTGGGGTGTAAGAATGGGCCCTCTGGAGTGACAGCACAGAATTATCATTATCCTTATTGTCATTATTGTTGTCATTATTACTATCATGATGATCATTATTATCATTATTAGGTTTGTTGTTGTTGTTATCACTATCATTACTGTCTGTATTATTATCATTATAATTAGTAGTAGAAATATAGTACTATAATCATTGTGAACAAATCTCGTATTTTTCCACGTTTCTTACCTCGTCACTTTTATCATCATCGTTGAGCATGACGATGGTGGAGGGTTGGTAGTCGATGACCATGGCCCAGAAATCAGCTAAGGTGTTCGGCATCGGCATCTGTGTGGTGATGAACCTGTGTCGAATACCCTGTATGTACGACGACAAAACCAAACCAGTTGGTATGCATTGGTAATGAATAAATACGAAGAGAGTTACTGTAGAATGACCTAAACAAATTGTGTAAACACTTTAAAACACACACAAACACACGCTCCCACTGTCTCTCAAAGAAACACACGCACCCCCAAACATATATGTCTTCTCATATTCTATATGTTACCATTGTAAATTATCACATCGTAATATCGATGTGTCGTAGGTACCCTTGGACAAACCAAATTATGTTAATTCTCCTGAAAATAATGGCCAGAATTCACGAAGTTGGTTTATCTGAACCCCTGAATTAAATCGCGTTGTTCATTACGAACCAAAGGGCAATATACGCGTTTTGGGGAAGTTTAAATAAAGTTTTAGACTGTAGATTAAATTTAAAATCATTTGTTGATTTTAACCAAAGTGTATACCAATCGGTGTATGTAGAGTATTTAGTCTAGACCTCTGACGCGGTGCTTTCGGTAAACTAACCTTCACGAAGCTCGCGTTGACGAAGTCCGAATCTGAAGAGCCCCTAGACTGAAGAATGACTCGGTTTCTGTCCACTGGTTGTTTGTTTGTTGATATATTGGAAATAAAGGTGGAAAATTATGACAATATGGAATTAACCCTGTATTTACCATGAGTGCTGTTCGACACAAGAGGATTAATTTAACATGAATATATTAACACCCCCCCCCCCCCCCCCTCTAGTGCAGATCGCTCCCGTCTCTTAACTTGCATGTATTTATACCATGTTTGGATTCCTGAACAAGTGAAGACCTATTATAAGTTATAAAGCATCGAATGGGTGAAATTTAAACGCTACATGAATAATTACAATGTTTGTTTACTTGGAAGGCTGTTGGTGTATCGACTCTTCGAACGATTTTCTGTCTTCGTACCAGTTCTGATCAACGAGGCTGGAAGATCAGGACAAACGACCATCAAGTTCTACAAAGCACAAAATGGAGATAGATATTAACTTACAGGTTCGCAATGGCGACCTGAACTTGGCTCCTTAAAATTACTTTGTTCAAGGCTTTATTTCGTTAGAGATATAGATTAAGGTTTGCAGTTGGGTCTTAACTATGTTAGGTTTAGGGTTAGGGCTGTACAGGTGTGGTTTAGTGTTTGGTCCAAGTTTGAAGTTAATAATTTGCTACAGAATGACCATGTACAACCTCTTTGCTATTACAGTTCTACTTATGGATACAAGTGTCAGTGCAACTTCTGTCAGGTTGTAAAGAAAAAAGTGTTTTTGAGGTATCCAAAATCCCCTTAACTCAATTAAAATTTAAAAAAACTTCACCGGGTATACCGATTCTTGAGTAGTACTTAACCCAGCCTTCCCGATTGCTTCAGAGACATTTTGTCACTATATACTTGACCGGAGATGAAATTTATATCTTACATATCTTTTACCTGGAATAAAATATTAACAAGGTTAATGTGCATTTAAGCAGAACCGCGGATTCTTTATTTTCGTCTTCGGCAGGGAAAGAGTACATTTTACCTCAAACTGTGTAGACAATGGTGTGCATCTTCTTTTGCTGTTTCTAGTAACTTCTTGAAGATTCATCAGGGTGGAGTCGAAGTAGGAAGCCTGGATCCTGGTATCTTCGGAGAACAAAGCTTCGAGCACAGCCACGTACACAAATGTATATTGCTCCTTTAATTAAAAAAAAAATCTACACAGTGTGACGAGATGTGCTTGAATATGTAAAGAATGGGGGGGGGGGGGGGTCATATAGAAGCAAACAATCAAAGATGGATCCACCCACGGGGATATTCATGGCGCCTGCATGTTAGTTTTATTACACTGATTACAGCCCAGCTGCCCTCAGACGCTCAAAGCTTTAAACGAATGGGTTCCTGCCAGGTATCCATTTATGACACAAGTGTTGAGATTGCCAAATGTAGAATTAATACACTATACAGGGCGTATCATAATAAAGGATATTGAAGTTTAAAGACGATTTATATGAAAACTACTGATTTCATAATCAAGCATTTTATGTCTGTTGTAAAGGACAGAATGTCCTCTTTTTAATGACACCCCGATCATACTACTACTGTCACAGTTGACTGAATAACAAAGCATTGCTGTCCACCATGTGAAAGGTGCACTGTGCCAAGTTTGATAACATTTCCTTCTTAGACACATAATCCACTCATTGTTCAGCATTTCAATATGTCTGGGCTGACACAAGCACTAATCTTTATAATTTATCTGTGAATGCTAACTTGTCACAGTGCACCTTTCACATGGTGGACAGCAATGCTTTGTTATTCAGTCAACTGTGACAGTAGTAGTATGATCGGGGTGTCATTAAAAAGAGGACATTCTGTCCTTTACAACAGACATAAAATGCTTGATTATGAAATCAGTAGTTTTCATATAAATCGTCATTAAACTTCAATATCCTTTATTATGATACGCCCTGTAGAGCAGCGGTGTCGCGATGGGATTGGAACCAAGACCCACATGATTCCAAGATGGTTATGTATTCACTTGACCACGACACGGTCGACACCTCTATCATAACTCATATCTACATGTGACCTGTAACATATATCCCTGTAGAAATAAGAAAATTAAATTTTAGTACGTTATATTTTACCTTTGTTTGCACCATGTAAGGTCGGTTTTGTCTCATCTTTGACACATAACCGAAGATATCAACTTCCTTGGTTCTCTTCGCTTCAGCTACGACGCTGTCTATACTCAACAGTACACCAGTCCGTCCAACGCCAGCACTGAAGGGACAAATAGTGGACGAAAACAGCACAAGAAAATGTCAATAGAACGAAAATAGACTTCCGGTAAAAATATTTGTTTAGAGATATCTCATTTAACAGTGATAGCAATATTCCGTTCTTGTATAGCGCAAATCATATCATGAGTATCAGAGTAAGAAAATTACCCTGAAATGTTTGCCCCTCATACGCTTTTTGTTCTAAATATGACGAGAAATAGATGCAAAGGTTTATCAAAGCTTTCATTCCCCATGCACGTTTAGTACAATGTGCTCATTTCTATGTGCAGCACAGGTGGCTTTCATTATAAAGAATGAGTAATTTCCTTTTCATTTTCATCTTTTCAAAACGTTACAGAACGTACATCAATTTATTATGTGCTACGAAATAAAATGTTCCTATTGGTTCCCTATTGGTTCTTTCGCAATAAAACCGCTTTACCAATTCTCGAATTATAAATTAGTTTTAAGTTTGCAACGTAAAGGCATCAGGTTTATAATAGGGTTCTAGGATACCTACCCCCTGGACATCCATCCCCGGATAACGACCCCCAGCCAACTACCCCCTAGGATACCTACCCCCTAGGACACTTCCCCCCGGACAACTACCCCCTAAGACAACTACCCCCGGACAACTACCCCCAGACAACTACCCTCTACGACAACCATCCTCTAGGACAACTACCCCCCGTACAACAATCCTATGAGGTAGTTGTCCGGGGGTTGTTGTCCAGGGGGTAGTTGTCCGGGGGTAGTTGTCCTAGGGGGTGGATGTCCAGGTGGTAGGTGTCCGGATACGTTATAATAGGAATCGAAATTATGCTTTTCTTTTGTTTTATTCGATTTTATTCGTTTAATTTGATTTATTCTTGTATTCATTTATTTGTATTTCCTTTTTTTTTGGGGGGGGTGGGGGGGGGGTGGGAGAGGTAATAGTTTTTTTGCTTTATTATCCGTATAATTATTAAACTTACATAACCATAAGCAAACAATTATTATATAAAAATACGGCTTTATGGTGGGGGGGGGGGGGGGGGGGGTTGGAGTAACATTTTGAATGGCTAATTTGTATAACGACCTATGTATGATATGTATAGTGACCTGCAATGAACAAGAAGTGGAGAGCTATTTAGTCCATGGTCCTTCCGCACCTCAGAGATAAACTTCAGCAGAGTAGACGTGCTGTTAGGAACTGCTTGGTTTGGCCACTCCGTGAAGTGATATTGGCTTACAACCCTGGTGTTCTGCCCCTGAAAGGTAGATTTTTATTCAAAATACTTTCGAGAAATAACTTTACTGATGTCTCTATCCTCTTGTATTGCACATACAAATCATGATGGTCGGATCAGTGGGATCATTGTGTATCCGTGGTATCGTTCACAATAAAGTGATACATTTCTTGAAAATCTTTGCGCTCGTGTTTGAATGACCTTAAGGCCAGATAAGTCTCCCTTTGAGAGTACATAAACGGGCAGAGATAAAAGCAACATTGACCCGAACTCATTGATAACTATGTTGCTATCGAGGGTTTTTGTTTACCTATTTACAGTAGACCGTATTACGTCATATCGGTCCTGATTATGACGTGTCAAAGTTTAAAATAACAAAAAAGAATACATGAACATTCTCTTTAACCCCCCTCCCCAGCGGGAACAATTCATGAACTCTATAAACGCATTACCTCACTGCTAAAAGGACATAATAGCCATTAAAAATTCATGTTGACAGTGTCCTTTATAGCAGAAAGCTGACGAATAAGGGAGCTCGAATGGAAAAAAGAAGGATGTATGTAGATACCTTCGTCAAGAACAGTGTTCGCTTTAATCCTCCGGTACAATTTGCGACAGAATCCAATGCCACTAAGATGTCCCCAAAGTTTACAGAGGTCGACTGCGGCCAGTATTGACGGCATTTAATCTGGTTGATAATGTGATAACACTAATATTATTAACATCCATTGATTAGAGCAATTACAAATAAAAATAAAAATGTACATATTCAAACACATTAACTGAGAGTAGAAAATAAGGAATATAGAGAATGTAATCTATCATAAATACACGCACATTCAGCCTCACATAACACACACACACACACACACACACACACACACACGCATATACACGCACACAGACACACACACTTCACTTTAATTCAAACATTTCAAATAATTCTTCAAAACTTACGATTTTGTAAAAGAGTGAAATCAGTTCTAATATGAAACAAATCATACCCTCTCGCTTACTACCCAACCTCAAACAAAACAACTACCATCTGCAACTCACTCATCCTCTCATGTGCACACACACACACAAATATACACACACACACGCACACGCACGCTCTCAATCACGCACATTCGCGTACACACACAATGATAAATACGGCACCTAAGATTAAACGAAGAACTTTATTAGTCTTTGAAAATGACGGATCGTGATTTTAACCATATAATGATAATTAGATAAATAACTACCCACCTTGTTTCCCTCTTGTAGTTTGGTTACCATGGCGATTGTTTTCACATTCTCTTGCCACACCATCCGCCAGAAATCATCCATCGATTCATTCTTTGGTCCTTTATAAAAGAGCGGAGATATACATTAATCAAAACAACAGGACTGCATCATTATCAACATATTGTGAGATGAATTCCTATATTCATAAGACAGCTAGTCTTATGAAAACAAAACAAGGCATAGCCATTGTTTATGAATATCATTTTGTCATCAACCAGGCATCAACAAAATGTATCCTTGTTTTTATACAATTTCTGTACTTGTGAACTATGTTTGAACCTTGTATTTACATGTGAGCGCAACAAATATACATGTCAAAACGTACACATTTGACAAATAAATAAATAAATGAAATGAAAATGATAATCAAATCTTAAGGATATGAGGACCATGATTTCTCATCCATTGCTCCTCGTTTACTGAACTTATTGCTTCATCCCTTCGTGAGATTGGCAGTCTAGAAAACGTCAAATTGTGTCTCAAAAACTTCCTTATTTTGGCAAATGTAAAAATGCGGACTTCATTACAGCAGCCTGCGCCTTTGAATGTTCTTAGTGAGAAATGGCGCCACACAAATACTGTGAATTATTATCGTCATAAGGCCATATTAGAAAAAGATGTATACAAACAATACCCCCCCCCCCCGAAAAAAAACTAAGACAGCGGCAGAGTGTGATAACGTTACCTTGTGACGCAATGTACGCACGCTGATTTCCAAAGCTCTGAAGGACAGAGAGGGAGAGAAAAAAAATGTATTGAAAAGGCAATATGCACGGTGAATTCAAAAGCTCTCATTTGGAAAAAAATTGTTAAAAAACACAAAAAGAGACTACTATATTGCAAACAGAATATCCTGTTAGATGAGAAAGAGCTAGGATAAGGCACAATTTCATTGTAAAAAACAATACGGAGAAATAAGACAACAAGCAATACTTATCTCTCAGAATATCTTTTAAAGGATGTAACTTGTTTTGGAAACAGTTCTTTATTTACCGGTATGTAAGAAGCATTGATGTAATCTGTATCCGGGTCATCGTTGATGATTGCCAGCTTAACCCTTGAGGAATCATCTATGGTGAAGTTTAAAGAGGGATATATATTTTCACATTTCCTCATATTTCGGTATTAAAAAACGAAATTACACGCATGGCAAATATATATATATTCTTATAGACCGGTCACATTTGTCATGTATTATCCATCTAAAATAAAATGTTGAATTTATCTCTGAAAGATAATGCAAATAATATTATAGATACGAAAATAGATAAAGGTTCATCGGATTAATTCACAAGAACGAGGGCATATCTGTATTCTTGATAGCATAATCGATAATTGGAAACGTTGACGTCGCTTCACGGAATTGGTTTAAGCACACATTTATCACCGACATAAGTTACACTGAATATTATACGCGTACCAATGGGAAGTCGGCGAACTTGTCCTTATGAGGTTTTTTTTTTAAATGCCTCATTACCTAGACAGAAAGTGAATTGAAGCGTCATATGTATGATGAGAAAACTTACATGGCAGAATGTTCTTGTATCTGTTCTTCTCAAAATTGACCTGCTTTTTCGCAACGGTTTGTGGGAAGATATTTGCGCCTGGTAAGCACTGTGTTGGGAAAGATTCGATTACAACGTTTTCGTACTCGTATATATATATTCACTGCATATCAAATGAGATGGATTTTGTCGAGAGCATTTTATTTTACGTTGCATCTTACACCATCAAACATACTTTCGAGAAATCAATTCAATGGTAAACTGTAATACACTTTACTGGATTACGTAATATGTTTGTTTGCACATTTAACTCGATCTTTGCGATTGAGTTATTTGCGCCTAGAAAGGAAGCCATTTCCTGTACAAAGGGCTGATTTCACTTAAGACGTCACAGGTAGGGCATTATGACAGTTAATTGTCACTGTATTGTCCCGTTAGTGTCGATTCATAATTAGTATAATTTTTTTGTTCTCAATCTTTCGTTCTTTTGTGTGGTTGCCAAATCATGTGAACATGGTAAAAGTTAGTCATACGGAAAGGCTGATTGAAAGACCAGCCACAGTATCATCAAGTTCTTCTAAGCCTTCAAAACCATAGTGAGCATGTGGATAATCAGGAGAAACAAACACAACAAGAAACCTGAATATGATACGAGTATAAAAAGAGAAATTCTTACATGAAATTCCTCGTAGAACACGTCTGTGTATCTATTCTTCTGAACGAGGGTAGCAAACTGTGAGAGGGGTATCGGGCGACGCTCCGTTGGCCATTCCTCCGACCTACTGGATTCCGGTACATCAACCTCGTCCAAACCGTTTGGAGCCAGTGGTGGTTCAGGCATGGTGGATGGCTTTGGTAGGACCATCGGTTTCCTTGGTGTCACGGTTGGAGTAGATTTTGGTGTACCTGAATTTCGAGTTACATATTTGGATATTTGAAATGGCGAAAAGGTGGTTGCAAATGCTGTACCTGACACGCATAACTTTCAATTGTTACAAACAACGGAACGATAGCTAGGCTAGACTGCAGTATATTGCGAGGCGGAATTATACCTCAAAAATTATAATGTATTTTGGACATTTCCTATGTCGGAGAAACAGGGAGAACACTGGAAGATCGATTGAAAGCACACAAACGAGCCCTCAGATTGAGCAAACTATCTCAATCAGCAGTAGCAGAACGCACCCTTAATACTGGACACATCATTGGATGGGATGAGGCCTATACTATTGACTTTAAAACACTTCTGGTCAAGGAAGGTAAAAGAATCCATCTGGATAAAAAAAAAGATCGATCCTTCACTGAATAAAGACTCTGGCTATTTATTATTACCTGTCTTCAATCTAATGATCTCGAGGCAGCAGACAGCAAGAAACTCTGTTAATAATCACTTGACTTGCAAAAGCCCACAGGAGTATATGAAAGCTTGTCTACTAATTTGTAAGGTTGGTAGAAGCTTACACTACGTTTGGCATCTATTTTGTTATCTCTTCTTGAATATTAGTTTCACAATCATATATCAGTGTCCCCTACTGAATAATATAACCCTTTTATGGCCATTCGATACACCTGAATACCGGGTATTTTCCATACACATAATGAGACTAATGTGCGTTACAGGACCGAAGCTGCGATGTGCGATTTTTAATGGAATTTGGTGACATTATAGAACCACGCCCACCCACATTACCTACGCGGTTCTTGATAGATGTATATCGCTTTTAACACTTGGTCAATTGGTACAACAATAGGCTATTATGCTTTCCGTGTGATACCTTTACCTTTCTCCTATTTTTTTTTGTATTTAAAATGTATAAAACGGCCCGTTTTGGTCATGGTGAGGCGGAACAACAGTTATGATCTATGTGCGTGGGATAGGTGGTGTTTTAAACTGAAAAAGTGTCACCGGTGCAGAAAAAGTTAATGTGATTGACATACCTCCGGATATGCCACCGATATAATCGTTAGCATTTGTATAGGTCACCGGTTTGGAGACTTCGTTGCGTGGTTTTCTACAATCAAGAATATATGATAAAAATGACGATCGTCGTGATGATAATAACGATTTTTAAAGTATTTATTCTCCACTCATGGATTGCCCTTGTCAGTAATAAGCTGTTTTTCAAAGGGGTCCAATAAAATGACAATAACGATAATGAAAACGATGATAGGATCTATAGCAATGATGATTAATAAACTACTACTACTACCATTACTAATCGTTTAAATAATAATCATCAAAATCATAGTAATCATGATAATAATAATAGCAATACTGATAATAATAATGATGATATACATTGATATCGTATACTTAAAGGCGCTTTTTTCAAGAGACACAGCAGCGGTAAAAGTGTTAGGGGAGGAAAACCACAAAAACTAAAAAGATAAATGGAGATGATCAGATTACCGGGTAGAAAAAGGGGTATGTTGTATGGGATCTTGGGATCGAGAGAAGTTATGTTCCTCGTTTCTTTCTAACGTTTTTGAGCCGATGTGACTTTGGACTATGATGGAGCATTTAGATTGAATTTGTAATTATTGATCTAAGATTACAAGATGATCTACATGTACAGATCGCTAGGAATCAGGGTGTCAAACATTGCCGAGAAATCAACTCAAGGCAAACCATCACTATTGGGAAATGTGCAGACATCGCAGTTATATGATTTCGTGAAAGTCTTCGCGATCTTGTTAGGAAATTAGGCGCGAAATAAGTAAGGGTTTACAGACATGCACATTTTCTTTTGAATAACGTGTTTACCTTCTTCTTTTTACTACAATGATGACGATGATGACAATAAGCAGTAGAAGGAAGATTAGTCCTCCTGTTGCCCCACCAACGCTGGCGCCAATTGCAAAAGAGCCAGGAGGTAGTGCTATGAATGAAATTGGATGTAAAATTAAAGCATTATATGGTAGAATATATGGGACATTTAACGAGTAACGATATTTTCTTACTGAGTTCTTGTCTCCATTGTATCATGGGAATGCCGGGACATCTCATTGATTAGTTCACACGGATCATAATGATAACAATACTAACAATAATGATAATGATCAAAGGAATTATAACAATGATAAAAGGATTAATAATAATAATACTGATTATGGTGATATACACTCAGCAAAAAATATGTACACTTTTTTGTTTTAAAAAAAAGGTAAATGAAATGTATGAAATAAGAGAAAGAAATAATGCTCCACCAACATCAATTAAGATCAAGTTTTCTACCTTTCACGCTTGGATGGGCACATGCATCTAACATTTAGGAGGTTTGATTAAGAAAATTGCTAAAATGGAGCAAATAGCCATTCACATTTGAATAAACATCAGTAAGACATTCTTGGTGATCGCGCTGTATGTGCTCCTAAACTCTGGAATAATCTCCCCATCTCTGTCCGTGAATCCCTAACTCTTGACATGTTTAAAAGTAGACCTAAGACTTATCTATTCAACACAAAGTAATTCCCCATCTTCATACCGAATTTATAACCACATGCCCTATCTTCTTGTAATTTATTTATTATCCAAAGTACATAATTATTGCAGTTTCATTAATGTTACTTAATTATAGTATTTTCAATTGCATTTTTTTATTATCATGTTATTGTTATACACTGTTAGTTAAGTAATTCACGTTTCTTGTTGATCCTTACTACATATTTAGTTTAACAGTAATTTTAATTTCTTTTGTTTTGTAAAGCGCTTAGAAACAATATCTGTATACCAGCGCTATATAAATCTTAGATATTATTATTATTACTATTTAACAATGAAACAAACAATAAGAATCTATGACGAGGATGGAGCTCTGGATTTTAACTAGCCTCAGGACTGCTTAGTTTGGCAAGCACTTGTGTAAAATTATTATGTATATTTCTTGACCAATGGTATTTTCTTCAGTTGCTGACTTCTTCTCACCATTGCGTCATCGAAATACTCGGATATCTCATGAATTTTTCTGCACAGAAATTTAAGAAAGCTTTGTGTATGTGTTGTGTATATGTTGTTTGCACATAAAACCAAAATATAATCGAATAACCTGTAGTAATAAAAGTAGTAAAATATATTAATTCAGCCATGTTCACACGACATGTTAAGTCGCTTATATTGCAAAACACAAAAAGAACAAAATCATTACAATAAAAGTTTTTTTTTAAAACACTAAAAACAAAACCTTTTGAATTACATTTTTAGTGCAGGCCAGGCTCAGTGATTAGAAAAAATTTAAAAAAAAGCGCAGACCGTTTGTGGTTCTATTCAGTCGCGGTAGTTCTTTCAACGCGGTAACCGCGTCCTTTGCGAACGAAGGCATAGCCAGCTGAAACTCCAGAGGTGCACTCTGTTGTACAATACCAAGCTCATACATCAATTCCTTTCGGTTATATAACAATTGGACTGGGTTGTACGACGAATGCTCCAACCCAAGACCCAACACTACACCTGGCCCTAATCATAAATCCACTTCCTTGTTTTTAGCGGAACAAAGCCCAGAGCAAATATCGGATCACAACCTCAAACATCTACTATACGTCATCCTAATCATACCCTAAAATCTAACCTAAAGCCCAACAGCAACCTAAATCCAAACCCTATACTTTCGACGAAATACATTCCAATCAATTGTCGCCGGAGCAACTATCGGATCACCAAGGACTCACCTATCTTGAGAGTTATCACAGTCAGAGCAGGTCCTTTCTCTCCTTCACCGTTAAGTCCCTCACGAACTGCTGAAATTTGAATCTCATATGATTGGCCATCATCCAGACCAGTTACGTTGTACATCAGTGAACCTTCATCTTCTTGTCTTTTCTTCCTCGAAGATACAATCCCTGAGGATTCCATCTCCATTTGAACACCTGATGATGTTATGAATGTGTTTGTTTCGTTCCCATCTGCAGTAGTAACGTAGACCTTGTACCCAATGATAGGACCTTCACCAACATCAACGTTACCATTCCAAGAATCCCAAGCAATGATGACATAGTTGAAACCTAGTTCTTCTAACCGAGGAGTATTGTTAAATACTGGGAGAACTGAAAAGAACACATGACAAATGTTAATGATGCAGTATATTTACACTTGAAGGTAAATATTACTTCCCCTTAAATAAATAATAGCAACTTCAATAATTTGATATTTCAGTGGTAGTAAAGTCTAAATTCGTGATGAAACATGACTCTTGAAATTAAATTCTGGTACTCTGATCGAAAATTGTGTGTGACTTCTTTAAATGTTGCACACAACTCGATATGGACTTGTGGTACAACACAGATGGAATCATTCTTCATGACTTGTCCTTATGTTATTCCAATGGACATTACCTACGCGGTTCTTGAAAGATGTATATCGCTTTCTCTGAGGTCTTTTAATTAGCATCTCCTCGAACAGAAGCCAATATGTTACCTCTTGATAAAATAGATAAATTATTCATACATTATTACAAATTTATATGTGAATGTCACACTCACACACACACTCACTCTCTCCCCCTCTCTGTCTCACTTGGTTGGGGTTGTTTGAATCCTTTTTTAAGTTTACTGATACAATCATGTAATCAAAAATAATAATTTGTACTTATATTCATCATTTAAGCACTTACCGAATGTTTCAGGTGGTGGCAACCTGAAAAAAGCAGATCCAATATCACTTGTTGATGTGCCAACTAAACAGTATATGGGTTGATTTCCGTTGACATTAACGGAAAACGTAAAGTTTGATTGTAATGAAAACTGATCAGTAGTAGGATCAACGGAAGGAACGTTTTCCCAGTTTTTCATTGAGAAATCCCCTACAGTAGCCTTAATGGAGGTGATGTTGCCACTTGTGTCGGTAGCAAATGTGCAGGAAAAAATTGCAATACCCGGGTTGGTTTTTGCTCGTCTGACGCTAAAGCGATCTTCAAAGAAAAAAAATATGTGCAATATATAATCTACAAATTAATGAATGAAAAATTAAATCGCTGAAAAAAGAAAATGATAAGATAAACTTCTTGTGTTTTTGTTAACTGTCACTAATAGCACAATCCATGATTACATATTTAACCAAACATATTGGCCTTTAGATAACATCATTTTGATCTGAAGAACCATTTAAGATCAAACTTTAAGTATAATTTGCACTGTTTACTGAAATTCACGTTGTAACCAATTATTATAACTAACTTTTCAAGGAATTTACGCATATCATTCCTAGCATTTTATTCAGCGCCGAGTTTCTCTTAACAGTTGAATGAGAAAACAAATGACATTCACCGGCTTAGTTTAGAACTATTGAAAGATATCTTGATAAGAATGGTGGTTAAAGATAGAATGGCGAAATACCTTGGCCACGTTGCAAGACATCAGAGTCTCTTCAAAATTATGATTTTTTTTTTGAAAGAAAAAGTAGAAGGTAAAAGACCAAGAGGAATACTAAGAACCAACAAGGAGGGAAAGATTAAGCCATAGAGTGGAATAACACTGCCAGGGTAAACTAGAATGACAGAGGACAGACATGTGTGAAAAAAGCTACAATCGACACCATAGGTGGAAGAACATACATTGATAGATAAGTAAATAGTACTAACCAGTTTGGCATTTGTCTCCCATCCATCGTGGATGGCATGTACCTTGAGAGCACGTCCCGGTCTCCTGGTTACAGTCCTCGATACCACCAGCACAGTGGCATGTCTTAGAACAAGACTCGAAACATCCAGCAACTAAATTAAGTAAATATATCGGATGGGTAGAAATAAAATTGAGCAAAAATTATTGGAAGAAAAGTAGTTTCCAGGTTTAAACTTTTGCATTTTTAGGTATTAGTTTACTAGAATTAAGTACGTTTTGGAGTATAAATATTACTATCATTAGGTATTACACGTTACCTGTCTCATGGGTGGTGGGGGGGGGGGGGGGGTAAAGCTAACTAAACCACTGGAACCTCAGGATCCGACCTTCCTGTAAAAATTGATTTGGATATACAGATGTCTTACTACACTGGCAGGTCTGGAGTATCCCGTATTTATTATACTCTTTTACCAAGCATGCAGTCCTTTTGTCATGTCCGTAGCTACGTGGTGACTGAATGTTTCGCAAGGTTATTCTAAGTTCATTTATAACACAAAAAATAATATCAGCGGTTATACATCAATGTGAAATGCACAGGCCTCAGTTATATTCTACATTAATGCTAGTTAATCTCCGTTTTATTGTCGTATTTAGGTAAAGGATAATATCTCACATGTGACACATTCATCTGGTCTCTCTGGCGAGTCAGCAACATAGCCAATCTCACATTGTCCTCCCGATGATGTACAGAAACCAGAGTCCTTCTCACATTCCGAATCCTCTGGACAGTTACAGAACCCTGTGCAACTTATTCCAAGATATCCGACTGGACAGACAGGGGGAACTGCAAAAACAGTATGTGGATTCAATGATTTTATCATTATTATAATAACAATTAAAAAAAACAATGATAATAATAGTATAAACATTAACAATAATAATGAATATAAACGATCCAAATATTTTGGATGCATAGATCTGAGATTTCTCTAGTAAAATGCTTCACATATAATCATTTACCGGAGGTGGTATTCAAGTTTGCCCACACTCTATTAATCCACGTTTTTTTTATTCCCCGTGGAGCATTCCAGCTAGGCACCTTATAGAGACGTCCACAATACTGAAAAAACCCACAATAACTTTCACCTTTGACCTTTCATTACGACGAACCATGTCGAAATATATAGTATGAAAAATACTGTTTCATTACTTCTGATATAACCAAAGGAGAAGATTAAAATGGGAGGACAGCGAAATCTTTGTCTGCACACACATATTCTAATTTGGCTAAAAGAATTCCATAATTACTTTTCAATACATAGACTAGCTAAGAACGTTTAAAGCTGTCCCAGGGGCAGGTACAGTACACAGCGTATGGAGTGCAGTAGATCATGTAATCTACTTAGGGCGTGTTTATGCTTAACTTTTTTTGGCCAGAATCAGGCATCTGTTACGCGTTTAGTTAAAAACACGGTTGCATCCTTTCTCACTTTTGTAGAATCACCGAAAAACGGCGATCACGATCGCCGATCGTAAACTCACAAAAAGATGCGTTTACAACTTGTAAACGCGTTTAGATGGGGTCAACGCACTGACCTCTAGTGGGTCTACGCATGGACCATGGTCTACGTAGCATGCGCAGTGCAGGTTTCCGAATCCAGATGCAAGGCCAATTAAGGCCACCCAGGGAGAATTGCCTGGAGGAGCCAGAGAAGTGAGCATAAACAGTACACCGTGGAACTGCGATTACGATGAGCGTTTACGATGAGCGTTACAAATCGCTCATTCTGCCTTCAAAATTTAAGCTTAAACGCACCCTTAGTCTTGTAATACAGACACGCTTCCACATTACAACTGAGGGATGAACAGATAAATGATCTGACAGTATTGCCCACTTATATACAGGTATCGAATGTTATACCCATCAATGGAAAATCGCGATTGATGATATTACTGACCAACATGGATACCACAACATCCTGCCAAAATTCAATGCAATCAATTTGTACATTCCAGCTACATAGCATGAAGGACCAGTGGTTACAAAACATATATTTTTATATTATAATATACCAGCAAGTCCATCAAAGAAAGTAGGTGGGCATACCTTGACACCCTTCTCCTGACCAACCATCCTCACAGTCTCCCTCACATCTTCCAGAGAAGGCATCACATGGAGTGCCTCCTGCACAGTGGCAATCCTGAAGGCAGTCAACACCAAACTTACCCAGAGTACATCCTAAAATGACATTCAAGACAGTAAAGAATAGAAAAATAATGAATAAAAATAGGTCATTCCGCATGCACATTGATAATCTTGCTGGCAGTCAACACCGAACGTTCATGTAGAAAATCCAGAGATTTAACTCACGACATTAGATCTTATTTAACAAAAAAAAATACTTAGGGGACATCCCACCTGTGAATAGAATAATCTTGCTGGCGGTCTAAACAGACCTTTCCTGGAAACGTGCTCATATTTGATTTCCGACAGCGAAAATATAGAAAACAAATCATTATACTCCTCGATTGTTAACAGCGGTACAAACATTTTGTTCCATTGAATTTAACGATGCAATCATAACGTCGAAGTTTTGTTCTTAAGATTTTAGTAACACATAGACACGAAAGAAATCATATTTGGATTTCGTAAAACGTCATGGTAATGTTGTCACGTGCAAACGGGTGATGGACATGCGGCTCTAGATTGCCTTACGTTGGTCTTTTGAAAGTCTTGTGATCGTGTTTATTTAGAATTAACGTATCTTACGTTCATCGCAGTATATTCCTGTATAACCAGCCAGGCAGTTGCATCCGTAGGGATCGGGTAGACAGACCTGACTCCCTCTGCATGCCTGTAGAGCATTCCCAGCACCACATTCAAGTCCACACTCCCATCCAAAACGGTTTTCACCGCATGCTGTTCAACAAGAAATTAAGAAAATAAATACTTCTTTGATAATTTTCTTACTATATGTAGCACGTGCACTTGAACATAATTAGCTGTCTTTATTATCCTTTTCGCTTGGTTAAATCTTTGAAATATAAATATTCAAGTACGCACTCCGACGGCTATAATTGCTTCCTGTGAAATGCGAAATAATGACATTGAAAGCAATTCGATTATTTCGCAATAAGTAGGCACCACAACTTGTGAATATATATCCTTGTTAGTAATCATGATTTTTTTTTAATACTTTTATCCATATAATGGTACCCCATAACCCCCTCCCCCCCCCAAAAAAAAGGCCCCCAAAAGCGGTAAACCTTAAAACTGAGAAAAAATACTTATTATTAAAGGGCTACAAGTTTGTCGATCGCATGAAATTATATCAAAACAGATAATAATTTAATTATACATAACGTGTAAAATATTTTTTTTTAAATCTCATTTACTCAAGTTACATCAAGACAAATATGTGGTCTCTCATATCTCTAAAAAGCCCTAATGACTGAACAGCGAGCGTTATCATTCAAACACAACATGGCGAGCTTCAGTTGCAATGAAACTGCATGATGGAGGTGAGGGCAGAACAGTGCGAGTGCGATTCGGTGTGCGTGTGCGTGTGTATGTGTGTGAATATAGCATTGCGTATCACATATAAGTAGTAAACACTTTTTTGCGGCCTTTAGTTTCTTTGTCATGGGGTCAGGAGGAAAGTGGGACTCGTGCTGTAATATATGTCAATACTAATGTGTTTACTTTTACATAGGGAAACATTTGGACGTCTCACCAGTCAGACAGTTTTTGCCCGTGAATCCTGGAGGACAGATACAGGTTCCTGATTGAGGGTGACAAATCCCTCCATTGTAGCAATTATCACACAGACGATCACAGGATGGGATATTCCATCGGCCACGTGGACAATCTATAGGAATAAAATGGAATCAAAGTGGCATAATGTTTGGCTGAATCTTGAAAGATTGGGGATAGGGCTAATTAACAAAATACAGTTACAATGTTTTTTAACTTTACGCAGGGAAATCTTCAACGTGTATTGAGCTCTTCAGTACCAGCAAATTGTAATGTTCAAGAAGGCTTAAACGTAAAATTGAGTTATGGTTAAAAAAAAAGGAAATGAATTCTCACAGAATCATACGAAACTTACACTGAATGTTCAAGATTACAAATAAATGTCATTTGCCAAACAATTTTGGTAGAAAATGTATACTGGCTGACTAATGAGCATAGAAAGATGAGGACATGAAGGTAAGTAGGCCCGACACCATTTGTGTAGTCCCATATACAGCTTTCTGTGTACAGCTTGTTACTTTACCAAGACTGGGCCAAATCTATTATGATTTGATGACTCCAGAACCTTGCAGTACACACCAATACTTACACACTACATGATCAACTCTTTCTGATCCATTCCACACCTTTTCCTTCACATTTCAATTGCATGACCAGAACTCACCTTATCTATAATAGACGTTTTGTAATAATACACTGTTTAAAATTCAACCCATTGTCTTTAAATACGTAATTCCTTCAGATCATATTATAACTTTCCAATCATAATAAAAGGAAATTTTTAAGAAGGGAGCGAAATTCCAGAGAAGATTTAGTGAACAGGCACAGTTAGTTTCTTTATACATTATTCAGAATATTAGAACAATGCAATGAATAAAACAAAATCTTACCACTAACAATGACACGAATCAAGCTGTACTTTAGATTTTCAACCATGCCGTTTTGAACCGTTCCGTAGATATCACGATTTCTCTTCGTTGCAGATCGAATGGTATAGGTCAGAGTCCCGTCTCCCTCTGAAGACAAAGATCCTTCAGCAAGGTTTGAGAAGGTCTTCCATCGGATTTCATCTTCACCTGCTGTGTACGTATCCGTAGTTGAAACTGAAAGTGTGATGTCGTCACCTGGATAAATCGTTTTCGTGAGACGACCGTCAGTCGGTTGAAAATGTCCTTGAAAATAAAGAAAGGAAGAAGTGAAAAGGACTTGAAACCATAGGACTTAAGTATAGATAAGAGATGATTAATAATGAATTAAACCAAAGATCTTTCATAAATTGTCTGAATGATTAGAGGTGTCGTGGTCGAGTGGATACGTCGTCGGACTGTCGATCGCAAGGTCCGCGGTTCGAGTACCGCCGCGGCACTAATGTCCTTTGGCAAGACATTGATCTACATTTGCAACACTCAACCCAGGTGATGTAAATGGGTACCTGGCATATACCTGTATATGGCAGCTAGGCCAAAGCCGGGGTAATAATCAATGCGCCTCGGAATGTAATTTCTAGATAGACGGCGCTATAGAAATGCCTATTATCATTATTATTGTTATTAGAACTGGAAAGCTCATAAAAAGCTAATAGTATTCAAAAAATGTTTTTGATTTTCAGAATCTCGATTTGCATTTTAAAGATAAAGATCAGTTCTGGTCATGCGATTACATTGTGAAAGAAACGTTGTGGAATCGATCAGAAAAGGTTGATCATCTAGCATATAAGTATTGGTGTGTACTGCAAGGCTCTGGAATCATCACAATGATAAGAATTTGGCCCAGTCTTGGTAAAGTTACAAGCACTGTACACAGAAAGATGTATATAGGACTACGCACACGTGCGCGCACGTGCGTAATATCTATCACGTCCAAATAGATAAACTAATTTACCAAATATATCAATAAGAAGGGGGCTTCTCGGCAAAATTTGTATCATCACGTATTAGTCAAAACATATTCTTTCACATGATTGGTAATAAGAGCTACCATTTCATTTTTTGAGAGGGGGGGGGGGGCGTTTCCAAAACTGGTCTTTACCTTTAATGTCTCGCCTTTCAATGTGTAAAAATACACCCCCAATCAGGCAACAACAACAACAAAAAAAGAAAAAATAGAAAAGTTTGAACATTAAGTTTCGAAATGTGAACTGTCATAAGTATGAGCTTTATGCAGTGGTGAGGATGATGAAGACGACGACAACGACGCCGATTATGATGGTAATGCTTAACACAATTCATATGGCGTCATATTTCTGCTAAAAACATTTAAAGACACAGAATGCCCTTAAGTTTAATAAGAAAAACATGTGCTAAGCCTAAGGTATGTTTAAAGTTATGTACTATTGTGTGAGTCCTATTCTCAAACAATCTTCGCTCAATTTGAATTATACTTACTGTCTTTTGAGAGAATTGTTACATCTGCCGATGTTGAAATACCAGTAGTTGTTGATGTACTCGAGCACTTATAAACACCAACTGATGTTACATCATCAGGTAGATCCTGTATTAATCCACCAGTCTGGGTTGTTTTCGTGCCCGGGACGTCCAGTGTAAACCCATCTGTGGTGTGGCTCTGCACAACTACTCTCTCTGTATAGGTTACAGAGTATTCTGTATTGTCAGGAGGGCTGAGTATGCAGGAGAAACGTGGAGTAGCTCCCATACTCCCGAAAGGTGTTGACGTCATGGCAAGTAGACGGAGTGGTGGGGCTGAGTAGAGATATTATCAGACAAATTTATTCAAGCGCGGTTCTAGAATAAATGTACATATTATATACATACTTATACATGTATATTGCTTGTGGGTTCGGGGGGGGGGGCTAAGGAGATTGCATTAATTGTGTTCATGTTCCTCGCCTAAATTAATTTTGAATTCATATATTTTCCCTTAAAAAAGTGTGTATAACAGTCTTTTTCACCCTTGCCGAAGGGAAGCTGATGGTCTCTGCATTATGTCTATGGTAATGACTGAGTCCAGTGGTCAATGGATACAAGCGATACATGATCCATCCATACAGTAACTTCCAAGTCGTAATTCAAATATAGATCTCTAGTACATGTATAGTATTCTTTATTTCGTCTTGCTAGTAGAGCTTACTAATTTGCGTCTAAGAAAAATGAAGAGGAAAAAGAAGAAGAAGAAAAAGAAGAAGAAGAAGAAGAAAGTGAAGAAAAAAACGAATGTTGGCTCAGTCACCGAATTCATCTGATGTTTGAGACCAATAATGGCTGTGCTTTACGTAATAGAATTTTATTTGATTGCTGTTAACATGAGAATGGACAAGAATGACGTATTTTTGTTTACTCATAGCTTCATTACACACTAAGAAAAAATGGTGCAAGTATGCACCTTTAGGGGTGCATAGACCGATGCGACACTGGCAGCACCTTTAGGGGTTAAATCCTGCACCCTTTAAAAGGGTGCCATATTGAACCTTTTAGGGGACATGTTAGTACCCTTTATGGTTCAATCTTGCACCTTTAGGGGTGCAAACTGATGCAACACTAGCAGCACCTTTATGGGTTCAATCCTGCACCCTTCAAGAGGGTGCCAGATTGCACCTTTTGGGAGACATGTTATACACTTAATGGTTCAATGCTGCTCCATTAGGGGTGCAAACCGATGCAATAACAGCACTTTCAGGGGTTCAATCCTGCACCCTTTAAAAGGTGCAATCCTGCACCCATACTCGAGGAATACTCCTGAAATTTGCTCGTACACAAATACATATTAAACATGCATGTTGTTTCTTGGTTAGTAATCATATAATCAATATATCTATTGCTAAAACGTGAATGTAATTGTAACATGATCAGGCAAAATAATCTATTAGTTAATGATTGTCGAAGGAAATTAGAAATCACAAATTTGATGTGCATTGTCATAATTTGCTTAACAAATCATGATAAACGTATTTGACTGTGAACACGTGTAAAGTTATCATGAATATGCATGCAATATGCAAACTTATATTTTGCACCCTCTTTTGGTCGATAGGGTTAATTTTTGTGGGAAGGGTGCAAAATGTTATATTGCACCCTTTTTTAACCCCTTTTCCTTCAATAGGGTTCATTCTTATGTATAGGGTGCAAACTCTTATTTTGCACCCTTTTTGCACCCTTTTTTCTTAGAGTGTAGA
>JAVYIG010005710.1:0-131298 GCA_035222895.1 Strongylocentrotus droebachiensis
GTGAAGCGACCTATCAGTAAACTTCCATTTTAGGCCACAGTCCATGGGCCAGTACCCAAATTCTCACGTATCGGTCCCTTTCTGGATTGCTCGCCGGTCCCCCCCCCCCCCCCAAAAAAAAAAAAAAAATATATATATAAATATATATATATATATATATATATATATATATTTTCGAATTGTTACTTGTGTGCACAATATATATTGATATGTCAACCTAACGAGAGTGGTGTTTCATAATGATTATTGACCTCCTTTAAATTTATAATATGGAAGACTTTGGAAGACAACTGTTACAGTCCAACTAAGAGTGTAGGGCATGCTTAAAAGCATTTTCTAATCTGTCCTGACTAAAATGTAAAACGTTGTTCAAATGTTGTATTCTTTGTTGAAAAACTTGCTTGCTGGCAAAAGTGTATGCATGTTAACATGTTGTTTACATGTCTAGTCCGGTCAGGGGCGTACGCGGGGGGGGGGGGGGGTTTGGGGCTTCAAACCCCCCCCCTTTGGTATTTTTATGTATGTAAACCCCCCTAAAAAAACCTAAACCCCCCCCCCCCCCCCTTTTCTTTTTTTTTTTTTTTTTTTTTTTTTTTAATTATTTTAAAAAAAAAAAAAAAAAAAAATTATACCCACGGTCTAACCTAAATAAGGTGACCTTACCCCCCCCCCCAACGACAAAAAATGTCAAATTATGAAATTTCGAGACCAAAAAAAAAAAATGTGTCCGCTTACCCCCCCCCCCCCCCCCCCCCCCCCCCCCCCCCCCCCCCCCCCCCCCCCCCCCACTGAGCTACTTTCGGCTGGCTGAGTCGATGCGATTTTTTTTTTACCTCCAAAAAAAAAAAAAGTGTCCGCTTACCCCCCCCCCCCCCCCCCCCCCCCCCCCCCCCCCACTGAGCGACTTTTTTGGCCGGCGCGATTTCAAATTTTCGGGAGCAAAATTTTTTAAAACCCCCCCCTTGAAAAAATCCTGCGTACGCCCCTGAGTCCGGTTAATAATAGCACGTCATGATGTTATTATCGACACGTTATTCACAATATCCTATCGATACGCGTAACGATTTGCTTTAGTATAATATAACAAATATAACAAGTGGCAAGTATGCTTTTTCTGAAAATTACATTACAATGTATATTCATCGTTATGGAAAAAATTGTATAATATACAACAATGGGCAAATATTATTGTTTCCAGACCAATGATTTAAGCGAGAAGAAATTACATTTGATATTGAAGCTGTTGCCGTTTGTAAATACATGAATTTGAAATAATAAGTAACCTTAAAAGTGTCGCAATATATCATGTGTGAGTGAGCTTGAGGTTTAATGGTGTAGATTTGTTTGAGACTATATAGCCTTTACTGAGATATATCTCCGATCAAATCAAATTGAGTGATGTTATCGAACAACCTAACAATATCAATCTTCTATTCTCCTAAATAAACCTGGAGACTTAAAAATAGCATTACAATTTAAATTCATCGTTAGTGAAAATGTAATACAATATACAACAATGGGCAAATAATTGTTTCCAGACCCAATGACTTAAGTGAGAATGAGAACTTACATTTTATATTGAAACTGTTGCCGTTTGTACACTGTCGCTCATAACGTTGGAATATATTTTTACCCCAATTTATGGAATTATTTTGACAATGATTTATTTCTAACAGATCTAGATAAAAGTATACATTCTCAGATTTTATTGAATAATAATTTGACAATGTGTGTTTTGCGTGACTGCTAAAGCATGTGTATGTTACTATGTTTATCAACTAGGGGACCTACGCCTTTATATAATAAATTACAGTAATGAGATTAATGCCCCACAAGGGCACTATATAGCACATCGATACGATTTTGATCCTGGGGCCTCACAGTTACGAGACCATTGCTTTGTCACTGAACCATGACTATACGCAGCGGGGGCTAGGGTAGGGGGCAGTTTCCATAAATAAAAAATAATAAATAAAATGCAATAATTTTTCAATAATTTATTGCATTTTACCCCGGTCCCCAACATAAAAATATCCTCTGTGTGCCCATGCGTTTATTCATCTTTCTTTCCAATATCACATAGAAGCATGACATTTTATCATTACACATTTACAATGCAAAACAAAACAAATTATGGCAATGATTTAAAAAAAATGAACTAAAAGACGGACGTGGAGACCCTGATAAAGCAAATCTTGTAAGTTTTAGGGTCCCCTCTGGACCAAATAAGTATTGGTTGGTGATGGTAGTAAATGTTTGTGACTACCTACGAATGCATTAAGAAAAAGGTAGTATAAGAAACACTAAGTGTACAAAAAACGGGAGACTATACTAGACAAGACGGGAGAAAAAAAGGAAAAATTATGAGAAATGATAAAAGAAAAAGACTTCAGCCCATCGACGATAGGCACAGCACAGCATACAACGGGCACAAAAACGGGCACAAAACAACAGGGGGTATGAGGGAATAAAAGGCTGACAATCTGAAAATATTCAGTTAGACACATATTATCAAGAAGAAGAAATTTCACATCTTGAGTAGTATTTAATTTATTTTGTCGGTCTCGTCTGAGCTGTCAACTACTATGACTTATTCTATATCACACGCATTAAAAATGTATCGCAAGGGACTGCCATTGCTTGCCTGAATTCGAATCCACTCCCGAATTTCTGCAGGCCTCAATTAGCCCCCCCCCCCCCTCCAATTTTTGTTTTGGTTTAGTTTTTTTTTCTTTTACCCATAAGTTCAATGAGATCAGTTAAAACGTTTTTTTAGCAAGCGAGCGGCCCGTGTAATAAACGGTAAATCAATCGACAATAACAAATGATAATGCGCTTCACAATAATATCATTATTGCAAAATATTAATAGATGAAACTCTAATATCCTGTATCGAGAGATGGCGTTGTTTTCAATCCGTGCTCAGGTGACTCTCAAAAGACGTCTTTTATTTGTACTTTATCTAACATCAAATTGTGAGCGCCTCCCACTCGACCATAGCAAATTAATTAAATCGACTTTGACGGTGTCGTTGTTGTTTTGATGACAACTTATAATATTTTGAAGTAATTGCTAAATATTTCTGGTATAATTTTTTTTTTAATTAACTGACATGGTGAATCCTATTTCATCTCCTCCCCTCCCCTCTCCCTCGGCCTCCCCTCTCTCCCTCCCCTCTCCCTCCCCTCTCCCTCCCACTCCCTCTTGCCCTAGCCACGCCCTATCGTAAATATGATGCAATACCTGGAAAGGAAACGGCCAATCATTACAAGGACAATTTTCCCCAGCCTGATGATGCAACCTGCAAGGAGGTTCCTCATGCAGTCTTAAACTAAGACCTTATATAAATAATTATATGACAAGATGATCAGTTTAAACGCTTTTTTTGTTGTTCTTACTAAGAAAAACCTGTTTTATATCAAATTTATTTTCTTTAAATGATTTTTAAAAATAATTTTAAGTATTAATCCTTTCTATTTTTGTTTTGTTATAATAATATTATCAACAATGACAGAAAAGAGTTTAGGTTTAAAACTAAACACATGTGTTTCATGGATCTGGGCGTATGTTTATTATTTTCTAGAGAGACGTCATGGATTTTTCCTGAATATTCATGAACAAATCAAGAGGTAGGGCAGCATAGCAGGTGTTCATTGGCCACTGCGAGAGTTGACAAGAATATTATATGAATATTCATGAGAATAATTGCGTCATTCCTGCTGGATTGCATGCAAGTGGCAGTTTCGCTTCATTGTCTCACAGCGATCTGAGGTTTGCACATCTACAAGCTCCTTTTTGGACTTTCCCAACTAGTTCTTCTCACATTTACGGTAAGTTATCGAAATAAGTCACAATTGACCGTGTTACATTGAGATTTAGGGGCCCGCAACTTATTTGTGGTACGTTTTATGAGAAACTCTGTGAAACTGACGGCCGACCGCGATCGACGCGAGCTTGGGCGCGGCGGGGACGCGAGGCGTGTACTGGGCCGCGACCAGCATATGGCCCGGCCTGACATGGGGATCAGTGTCTATACACTGTGACTGTCCTGAGTATAGGCCTTCTGAACTGTTGTTGTTGAGTGGTTTCTAATTCTTTCAGATTACGAGTGCCTTCCGCCTATATTATATTTATATAGGGTCTACACGGTAATATACTGTCAATAATAATGCTTGTTGATGATGCCATTCTAATTTCTACTGCCCCTCTGGTGCATGTGATCGCTTAATATAAGTGAGGAATTATTTCAAGGCCAAGGGCAAGGTGAATAATCATTATTCAAATTGCACATGGTGCATTAAAGAGACGTCATTGTACTTGTACTAGTTTATTGAATTATGTTCATGAGGTTGTGAATACATGTAGATCTAGAGAGAGAGAGAGTGAGAAGCTAGAAAAAAAAGAGAGTCAATCATAAATGAAGGAAATTAAGTGACACAAAGTCCTTAGCTAGACTCCCTAGATTCTAGACTAGAGAAGGGTGAGTTCTCGGAAGAGTGAAAAATAAGTTGTGAGCATTATATCACTAATATCATGCAAGAGAGGAAGAACATGAGAGTAAAAATGTCCCCTGAAGGCTGAAAAGCATGGCTCTTTAAATGCGTTCATAATCTAAATAATTGACAAGTAAGTTAGTTGTATAAGTCCCGATTTGTATATGTTTGTGTAGTCCGACTAGTCCCAAATACATCTTTCTGTGTACAGTGCTTGTTACTTTACCAAGACTGGGCCAAATTGCTGATCATTTTGATGACTCCAGAACCTTGCAGTACACACCAATAATTAAACTAAATGGTCAACCTTTTCTAATCGATTCAACACTGTTTCTTTCACAATGCAATCGCATGACCAGAAGAAGGGTGTTAAAATGTTTAAGTATACATGCAGGCATGCAGGCAGCTATATATGTACAGTGTAGGTCTTAAAATGATCTTTCAACAATAAAATGAGAATTCCTAGAAATTGTGGAAACAAATTAGGATCTAGATAGTCATACAACTTCCAAGTGAAAGTCACTTTCACCTCTATCAATAGGCTGACCACACCCATTCCATGCTATTGACCATGTACTAGGTCAATGCTATGACACACACAAACATAATGGTCATCTGGTCAAGGTTGACCTCCCAACAACAGAGAGGTTTTCCAACATAAAACGCAGTGTGTATGACCATGCACTGGTAACAACAGAGGTTGAGGTACAAAGCTAAGACACATGTGTATTTTGTGTGTTCTCCTATTCTGAGAAGTATGAAGTTTGTCTATCTGCATTAGTTTGGCCAGGAGGGATTAGACCTCCCTGCATTGTCACTGACACTTGCCATGTGGTTATCACTTCATGTAGAGTTGGTAATTATTGATGACTACCAGCCCCTTCCACTCCAAAATTTGTTTAAGGAAATTTAGAAGTCTTGGGGGGCAGGCAAATGAACAAACAAACAAGAAATTAATGAAATTTTAATTAAAACAAAAGATGAAAATGATATTTATATTAAATATAGTAATTATGATGATGATAATAGTAATATTAATAATGATAATAATGGACGAAAAAAAGGATGATAATAAAAGCGTTAATGATAAATGATAATAATAGTAAAAGTAATAATATTAATAATAATGATAATTCAATTTCAATTTCATTTATTTCCACAGATTCATAAAAGACAGTATAAATTACAGAGGGGGTGATAAAAAACCACAGAGGTTTATCGGGGATCATCCCCTGCTTAAAATTACAATATCAAAACACAATAGTTTTTTTAAAATTAAACAATAACACATACAAAAACATATATGTGGGGTGAGTAGAAGTGGGTTGGTGGTACCAAGAAATACAATATATAGAGGAAATGAATGATATACAGGAAAGAAATATTGAGAACAATAGAATGAAGTGAATAGAATGAATAATGATATAAATGATAATGATAATATACTGAAAATAATAATACTAATGAAAATAATATTAAACAGTAATTATGATAACTGTAATAATATTAGCTCTGATATCTTTTAATGAGAAATATTTGAATTATTATTATCATAATTATTATTAATAATGTTATTGTTGTCATTGTTATTTTTATTATTATTATCGTTCTTACCATGGGAAGAGAAAGAGGGTAAAAAGAGGAAAGGATAACGAGAGGTCAAAGGTTAGGGTTAAAGCTTCAATTACTGAAAAGAAACGTTTAAGCACACTAGAGTGGAAGCTATAAAAAAATAATAATCAGGTCACGCCTTTTCATACAAATCAAGATGCATGTGGATGGAGAGAGAAAATGAAAGAGGCTAGAGAGAGAAAGGGAGTTAAAGAGAGACTTAACTTTGGTTAATGAAACTATTCATAATCAGGTCATCACTTTTCATTTGTAGTTAATTGCAGCTTGATAAAATCAACACTAAATATCAAGATGTGTGGTATATGGGCGCTATTCGGGAGTGATGTGGATGTCCACAAGCATCTTGGGAGTGCGCTCAAGATAGCTCATCGTGGTCCCGATTCGTTCCGGACGGAGAGCATCCCTAAGTACAACAACTGTTGTCTGTGTTTCCATCGCCTAGCCATCGTAGGTAACGTGTTTGGGATGCAGCCTCTACGTATCAACGGCTTTCCTCATCTCACCCTGCTATACAACGGAGAGATCTACAACTATAAAAAGGTATGATGAAGCACAGTCGCTTTCATTTCATAAATAGATTGTGAGATCTTAAAGGTAAAGACCAGTTTTGGAAACGCCCCCATCTCAAAAAATTAAATGGAAGCTCTTAATTCCAATCATGTGAAAGAATATGTTTTGACTTATGATGATACAAATTTTGCCGGGAAACCACCTACTAATTGAAATATTTGGTAAAATATCATATCTATATCCGGACTGGATAGACATCATGTAGCCCCATATACATTTTTCTGTGTACAGTGTTTGTAACTTTACAAAGACTGGGCCAAATTTCTTATCATTTTGATGATTCCAGAACCTTGAAGTACACACCAATACTTATATGCTAGGTGATCAACCTTTTCTGGTTGATTCCACAATGTTTCTTTCACAATGCGATCGCATGACCGGAACTGGTCTATACCTTTAACCTTTTAAGTTGAAGTTTTAACTACTGAAGTCTCTTTTTCCAATAGGCTTTAGACAGGCACCACCATTACCTGTAAGGAATCGGTTAAAGATGGATTCATGAGACTTTTTTTAATAGCACTAACAAGTAACACATTTTAGAGTAGAATTTCCAAGAGTACCGGTATAGAAGTGAAATGCAAATGGTTATGTATCTAAAACATAGAAACTAAAAAATGATAAGAAATATATATGTGTACCGTAATTAACGTTGTATAAACCGCCCTCGTGTATTAACCGCACCCCTCTTTTTCGCCCTTTTTTTTTTTGCCGACATTTTTTGCCGGGTCCGTGTTAAAAAATCCACGCGGGAAGGCCTTTCATTTAACTGCGAGGTGCAGCTGAATGTGTAAAATCATTAATGTAAATTAAAAAAACAGGAGGGGACCTAGGATAGGACCTTGTGGTACACCATGTAATGGAAGAAAAATTGGAGGAATTATTATTATAAACTACATATTGATATTTTTTTTTTGGTGTACCGTGTATAAACCGCACCCCCGACTTTGAATTTTTTTCGACGGCAAAAAGGTGCGGTTCATACACCGTTAATTACGGTACTCATTTTGAAAGATAATTTTCAGTTTTAGTAATGAATGTTAAAATCTACATAACATATTTACCAAATGCTTTTGGTTTAAAAAACGTATAATGAAACCTTACGTAACATGTAAAAAAGAACAATATTTTGTTTTGGGCTGTATTGAGGGACATGTAATATGTTATTGTAGAGGAGCTATTCTTGTGTTAAAAACAAAAATAATATACAATGTTGATATATTATCCAACTGTATCTGATGCAGACATTGATGTGTAAAAAATCCATATTTTCACACAGCTGAGCGAGGCGTTTGGTTTCGAGATAGCAAGCAGTGTAGACGGTGAGATTCTGCTTCACCTGTACATCAGGGGTGGTATCGAGTACGCAGCATCTATGGCTGACGGTGTGTTCGCTATGTGTATCGTTGATACAGCAACTAAACAGGTAACAATTCCCTTCGAGGAAAGAGATTATTTAAAGCAGGACTGCACTACTTTTAGCTACTTGCGCCCTCTATATAGCAAACAATATCTAAGTGGTACCTGTTGGTCCCCCATGATCCTCTTTCTCTTATGTTAATCGAGAGCTGATTTGATGAGATAACCACCTGCCCAGTGACCAGGGTGGTCCAATCCTCCTGGCCAAACTAGTACAGAAAGGCTTTAAGAGCTAAATTCATCATTTTCTCTTCCTCAAATTGGCACCAATATTACGGAATTTTAGATTCTGTGACGTCACTGCCAGTGCCTTAAAAGGGCAGTCCACGTTCTCGTCGTGCAGAATCTAAAAGTCCCTATTACTCTCTCATTCTTAAGGACAAATAGAAGTTCATATTAAATGAATATGTGGGAATGATAAATACATAAAGAAACAAAAACTTGCCAACATTTTTCTGCAAATACCAATCATAAATTCCATACCACGCTGCTAACTTATACAAAGTGCCTATTTTCATTTAAATTCTTCTTATTCACGAACTACAAGATGTATTGCAGTGGAAATTGACCCAGATCTTGCTTTAAAGGTATGATTGCCCTTTAAAGGCACACTGTCCTACTTGTAGCTACTTGCTCCCTCTACATAGAAAACTTTCCCAATCGGTGCCTGTTGGTCCTCCATGATCCTCTTTTTCTTATGTTAAATGAGAGCTGAGTTAATGAGATAGCCACCTGTCACAGTGACCTCGCTGGCTCGCTGGATGGTCTAATCCCTTCTGGCTGAGGTAGTAAAGCCTGCCTTTAAACAAAATAACAACCTTGCTTAATATTACTGACTGGTCCGGTGACTTTTCGGTTTCGGTTTTCAATTTCAAATGAAATATTAGAACCTAACAATTGATCACACAAATATGGACACAATATGTGCATCACAATTAAGTTATGGAGCAGAACCACAAAATATTGAGAATTGTCATAAGAGGGAAAACGCACCTTTCTTACTGGTAGAATTGAATGAATACATACAAAACTAGAAGTGTGAAAGCTGCAATGAGTGGAGAGGTATATATGACAGCTTGGATATTTAGATCACTCACGTATAGGTGAATTAGAAATGGACAAATTTGTCAGTAACCGCGATTCTTCAGCTAGAAGGGATTAGACCACCCAGCGTGCCAGCGAGGTAACTTTGACACGTGGCTATCTCATTAACTCAGCTCTCATTTAACATAAGAAAAAGAGGATCATGTGGGACCAACAGGCACCGATTTGGGAAGTTTTCTATATAGAGGGAGCAAGTAGCTACAAGTAGGCAGAGATGCCAACCCTCCCGATTTTATCGGGAGGCTCCCGATAATTCACCCCAACTCCCGACCTTACGATTTCCATCCTTATCCTCCCGATTTAAAAAAAAAAAAAAAAGTTTTTTTTTTTTTTTTTTTTTTTTCCAGTATATATATATCTGTGAATTGAATGAGAAATATAGTCTGTTAACTTTAGCATGTAGTATTTCCACTATGTTAAAAGACAAAGTAGCAAAAGATTGTTTCAGCATATGGATCGCTGTAACCAATGTGTGGATATTGACACAGAATCCAAATGGCGGAAAATCAGCAAAAGAAGACCAAGAAATGGTCTCAGAAGTATAAGACCGAAACAGTATCAAGTACCCGTGTATTCGGAAGTCTGAAAGGAATTCATCATGCATTTTGTACAATTTGTAATTTATTTTAAAAAAAAGTGGGAATTATTTAACTAAATACACATGTAAAATGCTGCGAAATAAGGCTCAGATTGCACCAGAGATCATCTAGAACCCCAGAGCTTCCAGGGCCCTAAAGCAGGCCCCCGGCCGCATGGGTCGGGCGCTACGCGCTTGACATGTGCGCTACGCGCACTTTATGTGGTGTCGGTTACAAATCCTCCCTATTGTTGTTTTCCAAAAGTTGGCATCTCTGAGTAGGACAGTGTGCCTTTAAACAAACTGAATTGTTTGTCTGATTTTCTATCATTCAATTGATACACTGTACACCTTGCTGTGATTGCCCTTTATACACAGTAATGACCTCGCTGATAGTATTATTTACGGTCTGGTGACTTTCATTGCCATTTCCAAGCTGTTGCCTACTGTGAGCCATCTTTAGTATCTCCGCCCTAATGCTTCGGTTAATTTGAATAGGGGCTAGATCAATGTGGTATATCGTCGACTAGTCTGCAAGCACAGACTCTAGTTTGACACTTTAACACAATTTCTAAAGCCTTGAGTAGAGCATAGCTCAGTTTTTCTTTAGCTTTTCCAAAAGCAGCTGAAGTACAGAGAATATGAAGTACACTGTATACCATCAGCATAGTATCACATTGCAGAAATACATGCACAATGACGAAGGACAAGGGTTTGTGTCCTGCAAACTAATCATTGACCTTTCTAGACATGAACTTTTGAGTCGAGGCATAAAGAATGGTCTCTTACTGTATCGTTTACTCTTTTTTTAAATATCATCCGGTTGCTATAAAGGTGGTCAGTGGAAATGTTAAGTATGTCTCGCTTTATCCAGGACCACACACTAACTCTTTTAGAAGGATGTCCAGATTGAACGTTTTACAGTCTGTATGTATGAGCCCTATGTAAAAACTTCAAAATTTGGGGGTTCCGGACTGAGATTTGATAATAATAATAGCAGTGGGTTCTTGTAGAGCGCTCATGTCAGTCAGATTTGACCCTCCTGGCGCTCCCGATTATTTCCCTGGCTTTAGCACGACTGCCATACAGCGCTCTAGCATTTCAAGGAATGAATACCTGCCAGGTACCCATTTACTGTACATTACCTGGGTTGAGTGTGGCAAATGTAGATCAATGTCTTGCCAAAGGACATTATTGGCGCAGTGGGACTCTAACCGCGGACCTTGTGATCGACAGTCCGGTGACATATCCACTCGACCACTACCACTGGCGCCAGTCAGTGTCGAGCCCTGCTCTATTATTTATTTATTTTCTTTTTATCTAATTTCCTTTTTTATCTACATTCCATTCTTATCTACATGTAGGTACATATTGGTCGTGATACATATGGAGTGAGGCCTATGTTCTCTCTCCTCAATGAGGATGGCTTTATGGCTATCAGCTCAGAGGCTAAAGGTAAATATGTTATTAAAATTGTTGCATTGATAGTCAAGCATAAATTTATGATGGTCCAAACTTTGAATGCCTACGGATATCGGTCTTGTAGCCATTTTATTGAGTAGAAATGATTATTTAAATATATGTTTTTTCCACACAATTTCAAATGTTTTCCAATAGGTTGACATTATTTTCCACAGTAACATTTGCTTTTATTAGAGAATTGAAATGGGAAAGTCCCAAAGACAATTTGTCTACTAGAAATATAATGTAGACTTATATAATGCACAACATATCCACCCAGGTGGTGTTCAAGGCACATACAATATACACAATAATTAAAGCTTATCCTATGGATTGAAACAAGGTTGAGTGAAAGCATATACATTGCCCAAACTAGGTACAAGGCAATTTTGACAACGTTTTGTTATATAAGACCCTGGTACTCAGTCACCCGTAACAGAAATATTATGAATAGGGTATCATTGGATAGAGAATAATTTACTATTCATCATGAAAAAGATTGCAAGTCATATTGGTTATGACTTTTTGATTAGGAGCTACCAAAGCTGGGTACCCTTTTCTCTGGTACGAGCTGTATAAGCAATAATTTTTTTTTTTAAATTTCTTTTCAAAGGTCTTCTTGGTTTGAGACATGGCTGTGATGACAGGGATGTGACCATTAAACCTTTCCCTCCCGGTCATGTCCAGAGCTTCAACCTCCTACCTAGCGGCAAGGTATCCCCTCTAGAGCTCATCCAGTTCCACTCCTTCGAGCAGACGCCAAAGTGGTCCTCCGTAGAGGGCAGTCTCAAAGTAGAGGACAGTCTCACACCTACAGGTAAGACTTATGATAGAAACGGTCCTTGGATGTTTTTCCTATGTACAGTCAAACCTGCTTTAGTGACCACCTGTCTACAAAGACCACATATTTTGTTTCCTATGTAAATGTTTTCTCATTGAAACATGTAACTAAAGGAACCTGTCTACAAAGACCACCTGTCCGCAAAGACCACTTTTTGTGTTTCCCTTGGTCGGTTGCTATAGACAGGTTTGACTGTATTTGTATTCAATTTGGTGTCTATATGATCTGTTTTATGTTTGTAACACAGACTTGCTGAAAAAGCAGTATATTTAGGCTGAAGCGAGTTTTACCGTGATTGAATAAATTCAATTCCATTCAATGCCTAAAGTCTGAAAATACAGCAATGCATTTTATTAAAATCGATTCCAAATGATTCAATTTATTGTTCTTTTCTTCTTCTAACAGATGAGGACATTTATGCCAACATCCGTGCTCTCTTTACTGAAGCAGTAAGGAAGCGAATGATGGGCGGGCGTCGTATCGGATGCATGTTGTCAGGTTAGTCTAGTGGTCAATTAATGAGAGATGCTAATTATATGTGTCTCCGGATTAAGGTTTATCCTCTTTGCAGTAGAAATTGATTGACGGTGTGCACTTTTGTAAACAACAAACTTTTGTTTTATAGTAATTATGTGTTGACTGCTTTAAATAAGAAACTTTTTGTTATGTATACAAGTACTACCTTTATACTCTCGTTTATTTAACAATCAATGCCATGATCTGTATAAGACATAGAGAGGTGTAAACCAAAGACATCAAATATGAAACGTTTGGATTATATATAACAAGTGCAACAAACATAGCATCTGAAATATACTTTTCTATTCAACATTTGAGGATTTGGTTTACATTATTTTTTCCCCTTCTTTCATTACCTCTGTAATTCTCTCTGATTTTTTACTATTTAAAATGATTTTCTCTCTTTTCTCTGGCTCTATCTATCTTCCTTGCCCTCCTTTGCCACCCCCCCTCTATCTTTCTCTCTCTCTCTCTTTCTAACTCCCCTTCTCCCTCAATTTTCTCTCCATTCTCCCTTCTCTCCCTCTTTTTCTACCCTCCCACCCCTCTCACAATTTCTCTCTCTCTTCCTCTCTTCCTTCTAACTCCCCCTTCTCCCTCCCTCCCCTTCTTTCCTCCTCGCTCTCTCTATCTCTTTTGTTCTCTCCCTGCCCCGCCCCCTCCTTATCTCTCTCTCTTTCTCTGCCTCTCTCTCTCTGCCTCTCTCTCACCCTCTCTCTCCCTCCCCCTCCCCCTCTCTCTCTCTCCCTCTCTCTCTCTCTCTCCCTCCCTCTCTCTCTCTGTCTATAATCATCAGGTGGTTTGGATTCTAGCCTGGTATCATCACTCGTCATGAAGGCGATGGTCAAGGACGGCTATGACTATCCTCTTCAGACCTTCTCTATTGGAATGAAAGGCAGCCCTGATGTCGTCGCAGCCAGAAAGGTAAGTAATTGATTACCATTACCTTTCATGTCTGTACCTTTCCTATTGCACTGTTGTATATATTTCATGTTTCATCTTTTGCTGCGCCTTGAGCATTGACTGTCATTTAGATTTCGCGCCTTATAAATCGTATTAATCAGAGACCCAAGACTTTCACTTATACTGTCAAACCTGTCATACAAGACCTCCCAAGGAAAACAAAAAAAGTTGATGCTATAGACAGGTGGCCTTACACGACAGGTTCTACAACACACATTTCTTTCTAGAGGGAGACATAGTGCATGTCCACTATAGACAAGTGACCATTATAGAGGAGTGGCCACTAAGACAAGTTTGACTGTATTACTTTCAAAGTAGGTAAGGATAACTGTTTCAAAGTTTGTGGAGAAACGGGTCTCATTTTGAAATCAAATATTGTAATCATACATATATACAACTGTATATAATATAGCACTAAATAATTACTGTTTATAAGCGCTGTACTATAATTACTCCGGCATTAGCCAAGCTACCCTGATAAGAAGCTCTGGCATTCAAGGAATTTCTCTGTACAGGGTACCCATTTACGTCGCCCAAGTTGAGAGTGGTAAATGTAGATTAATGCCAAAGGACATTAGTGCTGCAGTGGGACACAAACCATGAAACATATGATCCACAGTACGGAGGTGTTTGCACTAGACCACAACACCTCTACCTTAAGAATGGCTTTAGTTGAAGATTAACAGCAAATCATTTTCAGTTTGCTTAGATTTAGCTGATCAAATCAACTCTCTCCTGCATGATTAACAATTCTTAGTTGCTTTAAGCAACATGATTATAGGCTTTTGTTGAATTCAGGCCCTGTCAGCCCTCCGTTTCAGGCTTTTTACTGTACATAATATGGGGTTCCATATTATAATAATATTTAACCCATTGCCTATGGAAGCCAGGTGGTTCATGTAATGTGAATTTAGAAGTGAGGAATCAAATCTACTTGGATTCAAATGGTCAGGGCACACTTGTGCAAAATATAAAACATTTTGGGGTCCCTTTTCAGGCTATCCAGGTAAAGCTCATTGGTAACAGGTTTGAAACCAATTCAGTGTGCCAGTGCCCTTTGGTAAGGCATTGATCCACATTACCAAGTCCCTCAGAGAGGACTTCAAGCTGTTGGTCCCCTGGTTGCTTACATACAAGCACACACATGCTTTCTTAGCAGTCAGGTGAAAAAAACCAACCAATCATTCAATCTTTGCTCTATACAGGTGGCCTCTCACATTGGCAGTGAACATCACGAGATTGGATTCACACCAGAAGAGGGTATCGAAGCGGTTGAACATGTGATCAAATCTTTAGAGAGTTATGACATCACAACTCTTCGAGCCTCAGTCGGTAAGGACACTTTTCTTCTGTGAAGATTGAATTACAGTTATGCTGTGTGAAGGGTTATTTTGAAGTACTGTTAGTATATTTTTCGTTTCATGTTGAATCTATTATGAACATGCATGCCCCTATGTTCTCCTCGCCATGGGGCAAGGAATGTTAGTCCTGATAGGCATGGCATGCTACAATTGATTATTACTATCGTTAATTTCATTATTCCATATTGGGGTATTGACTGACATACATGTAACTTTTAAAAAAATCAAGAGAATTAAGATTGCGCAGACTTTTTAAATTAAGCATCGATATGTTTTAGCTTTAAGCATCTGCTCGCTTATTGATCTTGTGATTGTTTATCAAATAAACAAACACGTATCCCTCTCTTTTTTCTTGGGGGGGGGGTATAAAAGGGCCCTTACCACCACCAAAATACCTGCTCCCTGTTCATGGTCGACACCTGAATTATTGCCCGCACCATCAAATGAACGGAAGCTGTGATACCCACTGAATCAATATTCAAGCCAGAGAAAAAGAAATAGCGCCATCTAATCTCACTGATGAATAACTCGAAAAACAGTATAGCCAGGCGGAAATAATCTTTTCAGATTGGACAGCCTTATAAACCCAACAACAACAACAACCGATATGTCTGCATATAAAGATTGCTCTTACATTTTGCCCTTCAGCAGCCATTACATTATGTACTGATTTTATTTTATAATAGGTAGGTTCTTCTATTCCTCTGCATATATTGATATAATGTATTCTCTCGTTTCAGGCATGTACCTCGTAGCTCGATACATCCGTAAGGAGACGGACACCATCGTGGTCTATTCCGGTGAGGGTGCCGATGAACTCGCTCAGGGATACATCTATTTCCACAAGCAACCCGATGCGTCGGCTGGTGATGATGAGAGTAGGAGGTTGCTCAAGGATCTCTATCTCTATGATGTGCTTCGTGCGGACAGGACTACTGCTGCTCATGGGTAAGCAGATCTTTACCAGATCTTTGTTTCTTCCTGAAGGCATTGTTTAACAATGTTTCCAGCTGTACAAATCTGAGATGCATGGCCCTACGTGTTATCAGTGTCTGTGATATGGTGTAATGTTGAAGCCCTAAACAAATTGCGCTTCAAAATGATCATGAAGTGCTTCAAGAAAGTAAAAATCTTCAGAGTGACCGGTTTTACCATACTCGTTTTCCCCAATAGACTGTAGTGTTATAAAAAACCGTTGGGGAAAATTTTTGTAATTTCTTTTGAAATTTCGAATTCCAATCATAAATATCTTGATAATCAGACAGGCAACCGGCTTGTTAAAGTCATAGGATTCATTTCTGACCAGGTTTATAATTATGATTGCAGCATGAGCTAAATCCAGGATTTTGTTTAGAATCTGAGGCAAAGATAACCCAATCCCTTTAAAGTGTACCATTGTTGTGTATTGACAAATGGCATTCTATAGTAGGCTGATATTGCAACCGCATTGTGTTATGTGATGAAGAAGCTCTCTGCTATTAAACCGTACAGAAGTGCAACTCTGTCGGTTATGGGTGAGACACCATCTACTTTGTTCATGTAGAGGTGTTGTGGTCTAGTGGATGAGTCGTTGGACTGTGAATCACAGGGTCCGTGGTTCGAGTCCCGCCATGGCAGCTGTCAAATGGGTACCGGTAGGAAGGAATTCCTTGAATGTTGTGAGCGCCGAAATTGGCTGCCTAGCAGAGCTGGGGTAATAGTTGGAGCGCTTTGAGCACCATGCATGGTGGATATGAGCGCTATATAAATATCAAATATTATTATTATTATTATTACACAGTTGAGAATGCGATAAAACAACTTGAGACCAGGGGCCTGTTTCACTAGACAGTACTTAGTAGATTGGGACTTAGTATTGCTGTGAAGTGTCGTACACTAAGACGGGTCTTACTTGACTCCCTGTTGGTGCTTCAGTTCTACTAATCCGTTCTTTACTAGGTCCTGTCTGCGACGCGTCTTTAACAATTAAAGCCCGTATGTACTAGTTTGACCAGTGTGCTCACTGACAGGTGGTTATCTCATCAACTCAGCTCTCAATTAACATAAGAAAAAGAGCATCAATCATGGGGGACCAACATGCACCGCTTAGGCATTGTTTTCTATATAGAGGGAGCGAGTAGCTACAAGTAGTCCAGTGGGGCTTCAAACGACCCGATTTTGAGTATAACTATACAATAGAAATACAAAAGAAATCTTTTGCATCTGTTTTTAATCTACTCTAATTATATCGAACAACGACCGTTTCCCCACAGACTTGAGCTTCGTTGTCCATTCCTCGATCACCACTTCACCTCCTACTTCCTGTCCTTGCCGAAGGAGATGCGCTGTCCAAACAAAGGCATTGAGAAATACCTGTTCCGCAAGGCCTTTGATGGAACCGGTCTTCTACCGTCGGAGATCTTATGGAGACCCAAAGAAGCTTTCAGCGACGGTGTCTCATCCGTCGAGAAGTCGTGGTATGAGGTCCTGCAGGAGCATATTGAAACAAAGGTTGGTGCAAAATTTGTGAGATGTATTTTGGTTATTTTGAAAGCTACTGTCTAAAGAGGAGACACCCTTGTCAATACATGTATTACATGCAAAGATGTTATACTAATATTCCGCTTTTATACAGTGCTTTATACATCAACGATGTGTCTAAGTGCTTTCAGATATATTATTACCTGGGTCATTAGATTCAGGCTTACCCGCACACAATGTATGCGTATTCTCCACTCCCTAGGAGCATTCCGGCCTGGGGCCATTTTACAAGCGCACACTTGCTCATCCAACCTCATTAACTTTTGCATACTACCGGGTACCTATTTAACACCTGGGTGGAGAGTGGCAGATATAGATTCACGTCTTGTCAAAGGACATTAGTGCCACGGCGGAACTCGAATCCTGTACCTTGCGATTTGCAGTCGGGTGACTTATCCACTAGACCACAACACCTCTTTGAATAAGTAGGGATGGTTGAGCTAACTCAACTGTAAAGATATAGAATGCCCAATAAAGATACAGTGCTCTTCTAAACTTTTTCAGTTACCGATACACTTCATTTTCCCCCCCTCTCTCTCTTTCAGGTGACCAACGACCAGCTCGAGGACTCTCCCAAACGCTTCCCCTTCAACCCTCCTCGATCCAAGGAAGCGTACTACTACCGACAGGTCTTTGAGAAATACTACCCCGGACGGTCTGACTGGATCCCCTATATATGGATGCCTAAGTGGACCGGGGCGACCGACCCTTCAGCCAGGACTCTCAAACATTATAAGGAATCAGAGGTCAGTGAGAAACAGGACGTGGAGGTCAAGTAGGGGGTCGCTACACCAGCATAGCTGCCAAGTTGCCAATCATTCCTATTGTGGAGGCATGATTCCAATTTTTGTTTGTCTTCAAGCTTCTGTTTTAAACCATAGATTCGTCTCTTTTTGTGAAATTTATGCAGGAAAAGTATACAAAATAAACTGTACTCCTAAATACACAAAAAAGAAGAGAGAAACAAAATTGATCGTGTCCAAGACCAACTCGTTAACCATGAAAAACACTCTTGCACCAAATCTTTGACCTTGATCAACACTGTTTTACCTTTTATCTGTCACATCCTATGTTGTATTATTTATCATTGATAATTAATTAAATAGCGGTAGATAAATTGAGGAATAAATGAAACAAAAATTAAGCATCTTTTCGAGAATGGATCGGAATATATAAATATATGAAGAAATAAATAAAATAAAATATTTTCTGGAGAAAAAAAGGAATCGAATAAAGAAATAAATGATTAAATGAAATCAAAAAGTATATTTTCTGGAGGAAAACAAAGAAGAAAATTATGTAAACATGTAATATGGTATATTTGTATGATCCACTAAAAATTTAAACTTTGTTATTATGTTGTTGTTTTTTATTGGTGTGTTCCGGAAAAAAATATGTTGTGCATATGATAATCATGATCTTGAAGTGTAAATTGTAGAATGCATTACTAATTCTCTATGCTATTCGTTTATGCTGGAGAAGGGTATGAGATAGCCTGTAAGGTATCCCTCCACAGAGGGAGCCCTTCTCTGTTTCCATCCATTCTACGTCAAAGACGGATCAAGTGTGTGTTTAGATTCCTTTTTATATACTTTGTTGCTCAGTTCTCAGCCTACAATTTTTTTATTTTTTTGAGGGGGTTGTCACTTGTCAGACATTGTTAATTCTGATATTTTACCCAAAGTTAAATTAAGTTTGCTATCTAGAATGAATGGCATTTACATCGTTAACAACTAAATTATTCATTTATGTTTTTTGTGTTGGATTGTAACTCAAGAATGAAAGGTGGACTGGTTGAATTAGGGCCTTTGTTGAATACTTTAAGATGTAAGATTTCATATGTCACATTTTCAGGAAACAAATATCAGGAAAATCAATTTGTCATATACTTAAAAATATAAATTGAAAAATGTGTAAGAGTATGAATAATTTAATTGTTAACTGTATATATATCAATATTATTACATTGAGCCAAAAAAATGTGTTTTCAAAATTGTTTGTAGCCTAGTTTATGATCCAAAATTCTATTTAGATATAGGAATTTCCTTTATTTGATTTGTATTAAATCTTAATGAGAATAACCTAGTATTGAACTTCATCACTATTGTGAAAATCAATTTATTCTTCCCTGTATACTGAAATACCGGTATGTATTTTTGTTTTTACCTTGTAAAGTATTCAGTTAACCGGTAGTTTATGACTTTTTTACAAGGTAATTTGCAATTTATTCATTATTTTGAAGCTGGCAGCACACTCATTTTGTCCTTACAGCTTGCCCACATAATTAAGTACTGTTTTTATGATTGTTTTTGTTTTGTTTTTTGTAATGGTTGTGTGCTTGCTATTATTCTGTAATATAAATGTTGCAATATATGTTAATTTGCATACAGGGTCTCATACACTTATTTGTGAAGTTTAACTCTGCACTGAAATGCATAAACATGTTTATGACTTATTAAATATATTTGTGGCTTCCACCCAGTAAATAAGATCGATTGATCGATCTGTATCAATAAGGTCGATTGATCAACCTGTATTGAATAGCCACAAATATATTTAATAATTGAAATTTCTCCCAGGAAGCATTACATTTATAAAATGTTTATGACTGTAGTGTAGTTAAAAACTTTGTAGTCGATACTTACATGTATATACTGGTAGGAAGTTGAAAGCCTTTGTAATAGGAATTACCATATGTCCTCCCAGTGACCATATGGTAGGATTTGCCATTATGTCCTCCCAGTGACCATATGGTAGGATTTGCCATATGTCCTCCCGGTGACCATATGGTAGGAATACTCCCCAGGGAGTAGAGATGTTGCACATTGTGCATGAATGAATCAGATGACCGGGGTATTAATATCTGTAAAGCGCTTACAGTATTTCATATTAAGCTCTATATATATAAATTCTGATTATTATTATTTTTAATATTATTATTGTTATTATTAGTAGTAGTTTACCTCATAATTGTATTCATCCTATTTATCATCACTTTACTATAAACTTTGCAAAGTTTAAATTGCCAAATCAATTAATATAAGGATCTGTCTTTTTTTCTCCGCATTTTTGAAAGTGTTTATGTCTCTTAAACAAATTGAGCAAGGATTATCATGGTCAAGTCAATTAAGACAATTATCTGGTTGATGAGCAAAGTGACCAGTTCTCGAAAAGAAAAGAAATTTGTTTTTGTAGTAAAGTACTTTAAAATCATGGAACAGAAATCTATTTTCCAATTTTCAGTTTGTTGTCTTAACTTTAGGCCCTTTTTAAAAAAGAAATTAGTCAAATTAGTGTTTATTGCACTTTACTACTACATAGGCCTTCAAGGACCTTTAGTCATGCTGGATGTTAGTCATATAAGGGCTTTAACATGTGATACAGACGAGCGTCTTGACATAAATATATTGCATTTTCAAATATTCCCCTGATTGTAATTCTTTGGTGGTTATAGCCTTGCCACTCCATGTCCGTGAAGGTGAATTAAAAAGTTATTGATAATTCCTGTTTTTTAGTGATCGTACTTGAGATTGTCGTCTCAACCACTGATATATAATGATAGTTGTTGATTGGGAAATATAACAATGCATCTGTCATTAGTTTCATAAGGTCCATTAAGTTCATCTTTGTTGTTCATACCTTGAGTAAAGGAAATTAATGAATCAATGTAAACAATTATGTAACACCTTAGCATTTCTTGTAATATTTGACCAATCTAGTGAGCAAGAAAGTTGATTTGTTTTATGTATTCAATCATTGTTTGGGCAAATTATGATAGTGTTTGTATTTTTGTCCTTAATTAACAGGGTAAAGGTTTATTAACATAAAAGTAAATAAGCTCAAACTGAAACATATACTTAACTGAAATACTTTCGATTCTAAGTTTTTAGCATTTTGTGACTTTTAGTTTTTTAGTTTTGTTTAACTTTATTATATTTTGTTTGTTTGCAATAGAAATTAGTAGAGTTCATGAAATATGAACACTTATGTAGTATAGATTTAGATAGATTTAAAAGATAACTGTATTGTGGCACAGTTTTCTTGATGCTCAATTGCAATAAAACATTAGAATTGCGGTATCTCTATTATTTTAAGAATGATTTTGAGACTTTGATTTGTTCTGTTTAGACTCTCCGATGACTGATTTATCCCTTTATATGATAACACAACTGTGTCCTACTCCTACTGCTGCTGACTTTGTCCAACTCCTACTGGTGTTTTACTTCTTTATTCCGTTTTTAAATTGTATATGATGAAAATATGAACAGCGATCTCTCCAGACCTTTAGAATCTACTTCTAGTTCAACATACTTTCCTACTCATACTTCTAATCCTACTCTGCCAGTTTCTTCTTTTATTTCTTTCTTCTTGTTCTTTTTTTTTTCTTCTTTTTCGTCTTCTTTTTTCTTCTTCTACTACTTCTTCTTCCCCTTCTCCTTCTAATTCTTCTTCTTCTTGTTCTTCTTCTACTTATTCTTCCCCTTCTTCTACTTCTACTTCTTCTTCTTCTTCTTTTTCTTATTCTTTTTCTTTTTCTTTTTCTTTTTTTTTCTTCTTTCTTCTTCTTCTACTTCTCCCGTCTTCTGCTTCTTTCACTCAATCTGTAATTGAATGTGTGAACGAGAAAACAAATTATCAAGATTTATATTTTTAGTTGATGTCAATATTAATTTTAACGAAAAGTCACTGTATAGTCAAAACGATTATTATTTTCGTTATGAATAAAGTCAAGCAACCCCAAAGAGAAAGAACCTTCAACGACATAAGCAAAAAAAAAACATTCAATTTTTCTCCGGAAAAGATAGAAAATGTTATATTTTCAATAATACTTTATCGCTTTTGCAGTTTGATATAATGGCACGCGAGATAAGATAAGGTGCATTGTGTACAAGGAAACCATGTTTTGCAACCTCTCTTTGAAATATCACCCACGCCAGCCCTGATCCTTTCAGTATTTCACGCTATAGCGTCAAATATATCAGGACTTGATTTCGATACTTTTTTTGCATTGAAGGCTGAATAGTTCAAGTATTATATTCCTGCCTTGCTACGACGACGAAGTATTTTATCCTGAGAAATCGTGCCGGATGGCATTTCAATACACCAAGATATTCAATTGACAGAGCGAAAATATAATCCTAATACCATAATATTCGCTTCAATATCTGCTTTACTTATAGGGAGCGATACGACTTTAACAATGTAACGTGTTTTTAACGGAAAGCTGGCCTACATCTATGAATGATCAAAGCAGGGTTTAGCAATACAGAACTAAAGGACCTTTTCACTGGAACAATTCGCGAAATATCTTGTTAGAACTGAGGGTTTCTGAAATGCTTTTTTTTTTGGTCCAACGAGAAAAGGTGATTCAACTTCCGCTCTGATAACTTTGAAACACTTTCATACAGATCGAAAAAGCTATTAAAGTCTTACATTTATATAAAGTATATTATATATTTCCATCATGAAAACTTGTGCAACTGTATTGATGATAAGTATGTCTTCGATATAGAGTTGAAATTTTGATCCCGATACAAAAATATGAATAGCTGAAAAATTCAGGGGTATTAAAACATTTTGTATATTGAGACCAATACTTAATTCTCAAGTATGTTTTTCTTCTTTTAATGCTTTTGACTCCTAGGCATTTTTGTATTCTTTGCTTTTTTCTACAATATCGGCCAAGCAATTTTTGTTTCCTCTCTCTCTCTCTCTTCCTCTCTATATTCACCCCACTTTTTTTCTTCACTACCCGTTTCTTTCTCCTTTTATCTATTTATCCTTTCTGTTATCTGTCTCCTCCCGTTTTTGACGTTTGAATTTTCCGCCATTTTTTTGTTGGGTCACTTTATTTGTTCCTTTTATTTTCTTTTAACCTTTCATCCCGTTTCTTACTCTTATACTCCTTTCATATGAATCTGAAATACCATTTCTTACGATTTCACATCTTAAAAATCACCCTTTTAAAGTCAAAGCTTCACCTAAAATGTTTTTTTATATTATAGAGAACATTACCACATAATTTATAAACGATTTATTATTTTATATCCCTTTTCAATTACTGTGACAGTCTTGATTCAAGTGCAAATAATGTTATCACACAACAGAATCTCAAATGTTATTTCTTAGCAATTTCACATCTTAAAAATCAACCTTATCAAGTCAAAGCTTCACTTAAAATATTTTTTTTTAATGGAGGACATTACCACAATTCAAAAAGACTCTTTGAGGATTTTTAAGTCATCTAAACTATTTATTTTCAATTCTACCTTCCCTCTTCAATAACTGTCATAATTCAAATTAATGCAAATGATGTTTCCACAAAAAGAATGTAAAAAGTTAGATGCATAGATGAATAAATTAAAAACGTGAATAAAAATACGATATTCAATTAAATGTTTCACCAGAGATTCAAAGTACACGAGAAACCCTTCTTTAAATTCAGTTGATTGATGGGAAATACATACCTTAATGAAAATTCTACTTTCCACGTCAGAAATTTACAGGAGTGACGTGTAAATGATATTTTAAATAATTTAATGTTTCACCATAGATTTAAAGTACACGAGAAGACTTTCTTTAAATTCAGTTTATTGATAGCAAACACTTATCTAAATGAAATTTCTCTTTTTCTTCATCATAAATTGACAAAAGTGGCGTGTAAACGATATTTCAAATTGTATTAGAAAACTCGACACTTAACAGTTCTCATTTGTCTTGGGCAATACGGCATATGAAATTGTTGTATTGAAGCAAGTCTATCCGTTTAAAATTTCATTCCAGTTTTTGAGTTTCAATTGAAAAAAAAAAGAATTTTCGTCAGGCTCTGCTGGTTGACATGTAATCTATGATACATTTAAAGGCCCACTGTACTACTTGTAACTACTTTCTCCCTCTATATAGAAAACTATGCCTAATCGGTGGTGACCATTGGTCCCCCGTGATCCTCTTTTTCTTATGTTAATTGAGAGCTGAGTTAATGGGATAGCCACCTGTCGGTGACCTTCCTGGGTAATCTAATTCCTCCTAGCCACACTAGTACAGACGGCCTTTAATAAATGAATTATACCGAACATATACACGAAATGGCGACTTATTACACCTTATCTGGTCATAAATCCTAACCTGAAATGCATATCAACGCAAACATTATACTCTTTAAACAAACAACTATCAAAGTACTGTCGTACGTGCCATATCGTATATTTCAAAAACATACACAGCTACTATAATAATTGAATTTGTCACTCTGATGACAGGTTTGAATAATTATGTCAATAACAAATCGAAACGGAGAGAATACTCAACCAAAATCGTTGATTTTACCATTCTTCCTCGCGCGTTGCGTGATGAACTGAGTGAAATACGTAGGGTGAAGAGTTCATGTACCGCGTCTTCCACTATGTATACAACTGTCGCTAAAAATACAAATTCATTTTCATATTTAACTTTTATACTCGGAGAAGATGTTCGTGAAAGATGATGACATCATATACGTGCGTTTGAGACATGAAAAATGTTTCTTTGATATCGAATGTTAACTGATTCAGTAGCCGTGAACCTCTTTTTACAATGGCATTATCTGATTTCAAACTTGTATTGATTAGCAATAATCAAACACAATTAACATGGATGATATTCAGTCTAAAGTAACGCTCTAATAAGGTGTTATAATACCAAGTAACAACTCAAATGTTATATCATGTTCATTTTTACATTGTCGAAATGCAAACTATGAAAATAGCAAATACGAAAATACACAATACGAGAATTTAATTTACAAAACGCATTCTTCAGAAAACTATTGAAATTCTTCTACAGAAACTGCTTCGTCCATGAAACTCATCAGACTTCTAACGTGATATTGCACACAATAGAACATTTATAATTCTCCCTTTACAAACGCAATAACACAATTACTAAATCAAAACGATAATACAAAACAGTTCATTAGCAACGGATGCAAAGATTTTGTCATGATTATGAACTTCATAATTTTGTTCAAATATTAACTGCATTCATTCTTCATGTTCATTAATCATAGCGGGCTTGGCTTACTTCGAACCATCGGGTCACCGCGTCAGGTTGGGTGGTCGCGTCACCCGACCTTTTGTGAAAACATGCCCCTGTATTCACGAAATGTCGGGGTAATCTTTGTGACATGAACCCCTCCCATCTACAAATTGTCTGGTCTAATTAACTTGAAACATTGTGAAAACCCGACGGAAAATCTACGAAAGGTCGCAGGATCTTCGGTTTTAGTTTCACGAAAGGTCGTGTTACGCGACTACCCGACCGGACGCGATGATACGATGATTCGAAGAAAGCCGCAAGGCTCAGTGTAACAATGAAACGTTTCTGAATACACGATTTTCTTTTATTACTGCACGAAAGAAAACGATAACACTAGCATGGCAGTGCTGCTCATAATTAATACTACCAGTACTATGACAAAAGTAGCCTTGTAACTTCTTTAAAATTACATGTACAAGACATGTGTTATCTTAATTTAAAATTTGTAAACAAGCAAAACAAATGATCATGAATAAAGATACTAAAATTGACGAATAATAGAATTCTATCAAAATTTTAGGTCCCTTTGTGGTCAGAAATGAGAAAGGGCACACAAGAACCAAAAGGGGCGGGTAGACCCCGTAAATATCCTCAGGGTATTATATGCTAAATGAATAATAGAATATGAAAAATCAAATATAAATACAATTTATGACAGATCCATATCGATGTTTATATTCCAAGTCTCATTCAGCGAAGTCATTCAAACGATCTATTCAAATTAACCACTCTTAGCATTTAATTTAAAGACGCATACTAATGGGTTTTTATGGGGAATTTGACACCATTCTAATGTTTACCCAATAACAGGTGTTGTCAGTCACCAAGGGTGGACTTCAATTTTCAAAGACAAGTCTTGTGTAATGCATTGTGCCCTAGCCTACCACCTTATATAATTCTCATGTTATATCATTAATGTGGTAATTCAACCAAATCTAGTGTCAGCGAATTATGATGCAATACACGTGGGCACTGACTACCATATGGCTTTAAAGAGCAGGCTATGTTACAAATTACAAATATTTCAATAAGAGCCTAAATTTTTCAAACGACTCCTCAAATAATCATCGTTTGTCATCTTGTGAATTACTTTTATTTTGGATGATGAATTTGCAATTAGGGCATCTTGCAAATGTAAGCAAACACAATGTGTCACAACCAATCTTTTGTAAATAGTGTACCCAATTATGGCTCTTTTAGAACCATGTTTATGATACAATAAAAACCACTCAAGAGAGGCAAGAAAATTGGTCTTTATAGGCAGGTTTGTATACAGATTCTTTCATGATAATCAAGATTGGAGGGGGGGGTGAAGATTTCTACTTTTGGGGGTGCAATCTTGAAGCTCCCTTCTTGATCCGCTATTCAGCCATAACATTTACTATTTTAAAGCGGGACTGCACTATATTGCGCTACTTGGGCCCTCTATCTATAGCAAACAATGCCCATGATTACCTTTTTCTTGTGTTAATTGAGAGCTGATTTGATGAGATAACCACCTGTCAGTGACCACGCAGGGAGGCATAATCCCTCCTGGCCAAACTAGTGCAGATAGGCTTTAAATACATCCATTCTCTTTCTCATTAATCACACCATTCTCGGCAACCATGCTCAGATCATTCTTGCCTTTGTCGTAGTCGCTTTCGATCTTGCTATCCTCCGTCACTGGTGACGATTCTTTGTAGTTACGACGACCGCAGCAGCTGCAAATCAGTCGTCTGAAGTCGCTGAGCCTCGTCCAGTAGATGATCGGGTTGATGATGGCGTTGACGTTGACGAGCCACCAGGCGACGTAGTAGAGGTTTGAGAACCAGACAGCCGTGTAATACCGGCCATACTGCGGGTAGTATTGGAGGATGAACGACGGCCTGATATAGAAGCAAAACATGACAAAGCACATGAGACACCAGCAGGCCAGGTTTGAGAACACCACCAAAAGGAAGGTACACAGGACCTTCTGGTTCTTCTTGACGCGAAGGGTGTACGCGTCGGATGTCAGCCCGATGCCGTGCATCGATGCTGAGATGGTGAGGTACACGACGGCGTAGACGATGGCGCAGATCCCGATGGCGCACAGGAGCATGATGGGGGAGACGAAGTAGAAGAAGAGACGGTCGTTGAGGAGATAGGTGCCCAGGTAGACGGCAAAGACGGCGGCCCAGATGAACACGCAGGCGATGACGCAGCGAGTAGCCGTGACGAGACGACGGTTTTGGAAAGGGTCGAGGCGGATGATGATGAAACGGTGAATGGCCACAGCGAGTGTGCTTAAGACGCTTATCATCATGGCAGCTCCCAGGGTACGGGTCAAGATTGAGAGCTGTAAAAAAAAAAATAGCATAAATAATAATAATAATAGTACTCAGTTTTTATATAGCGCTTATTACAATCACCAAGCGCTTTCAAACTTGGAGATTATTACCCCGGCTTTAGCTGTGCTGCCATTACGGCGCTCTAACATTTCAAAGAATTAATTCCTGCCAGGTACCCATTTACATCACCTGGGTTGAGTGTGGCAAATGTAGATCAATGTCTTGCCAAAGGACATTAGTGCCGCGGCGGGTCTCGAACTGCGAACTCTGTGATCGACAGTCCGGCGACTTAACCACTCGACCACGACACCTTCGATTTGATAGTCATAATGAATATGAGTTTAATAACTCCCTGCTGTCTCTCAACAGAATTATACACGGTACCGTCACTTAACACTAAATTCCGAATATTAATATGTAATGTTTGTGATCTGTATTTTTTAAAATCCATTATTATTATCAATTTCATTATAAATTGCTCAATTTATTTGACACACATATACCCTAATTAATTATGATGTGATATAAAATCATTATGAAATATTGTACTCATGACCTTACTTTGATTTAAGCATATTGTTATTCACAGATCAGACTCGACAGTTTCTTTTACTGTGTGTACATCATTTCTACCATTGTTATCTATCTGTTTGTATGTTATTTGTACTGAAAATCCAACTTTTGGTTGCAAAAAATAGATACGAAATAATAATTTCTGTAGAATATAATAAAGTAACATTAATGTTGTTATTAGGATGTCTTCTCCTAATAGATGATTGGCCCCTCGCGTAGCCTGACTTCATAGTGTATGCGGGGGTAGGAGTTTCGAGGGGTTGAGTCCCGAAAGAATATATCAACAACAAATATTTGAATATCAGTTTTAAGGGGCAAGATGTTTTCCCTGCCTGTGTCCATGGTATCACACCTTTTTGGATTGGTATGTTGTAGCAAATAATTCAAATAATTCAGAACACAGAATCTAACCCTATTTACCAAGTTAAGTTTGTCTTTCTTCTTCTTCTTCTTCTTCTTCTTCTTCTTCTTCTTCTTCTTCTTCTTCTTCTTCTTCTTCTTCTTCTTTTCTCTGAATCTGTCTTTTTTTCTCCGCATTTTTGAAAGTGTGTAAGTCTCTTAACCAAATTGAGCAAGGATTATCATGATCAAGTCATTTAAGACAATTATCTGGTTGATGAGCAAAGTGACCAGTTCTGGAAAGAAAAACAATTGTTGTTGTAGTAAAGTACTTTAAAATCATGGAACAGAAATCTATTTTCCAATGTTCAGTTTGTTGTTTAGGCCTGTTTAAAAACTTTTTAGTCAAATTAGTGTTTATTGCACTTTACTAAGATGGGCCTTCAAGGACCTTAAGTCATGTGGGTTGTTTGTCTTATGGGGTCTAACATGTGATATAGACGAGCGTATTGATAAGCTGCTACTTTGATTTGAGCACATTGACTTTATCCACGGATCAGACTCGACAGTTTCTTTTACTGTGTGTACATCATTTCTACCATTGTTATCTATCTGTTTGTATGTTATTTGTACTGAAAATCCAACTTTTGGTTGCAAAAAATAGATACGAAATAATAATTTCTGTAGAATATAATAAAGTAACATTAATGTTGTTATTAGGATGTCTTCTCCTAATAGATGATTGGCCCCTCGCGTAGCCTGACTTCATAGTGTATGCGGGGGTAGGAGTTTCGAGGGGTTGAGTCCCGAAAGAATATATCAACAACAAATATTTGAATATCAGTTTTAAGGGGCAAGATGTTTTCCCTGCCTGTGTCCATGGTATCACACCTTTTTGGCTTGGTATGTTGTAGCAAATAATTCAAATAATTCAGAACACAGAATCTAACCCTATTGACCAAGATATTAGTTTGTCTTTCTTCTTCTTCTTCTTCTTCTTCTTCTTCTTCTTCTTTTCTCCTTCTTCTTCTTCTTCTTCTTCTTCTTCTTCCTCTTCTTCTTCTTCTTCTTCTTCTTCTTCTTCTTCTCCTCCCCTTCTTCTTCTTCTTCTTCTTCTCCTGTTTCTTCTTCTTCTTCTTCTTCTTCTTCTTCTTCTTCTTCTTCTTCTTCTTCTTCTTCTTCTTCTTCTTCCTCTTCTTCATCTTTCTCTTCTTATTCTTGATTGAATGAATGGCGAATACAGAATACTGTCTTGCAAAAGGACACGAGTGCCGTGACAGGGACTCGAACCTCGTGTCAGGTGTACTTCATAGTCCGGAGACTTGGCTTATTCACTAGACCTGCGTTGTGCCGCAAGACAACTTTAGGGGCGCCGCAAGTGAATCTTAGTAATACTTTTTTTGTTGTCATTTTTTTTAAATAACGTCGATTTATCGAAAACCTCAGAAACCGCTAAGATATGAACTTTTCATGAGGAAATAAAAAATTCAAAGATAATAAAAACATTTATTTTCCTCGCTCGTTTCGCTTACCGGCAACCTTTAAAAACATGTTGATTTCTCGAAGCGAAGTCCCCGAGTACCTCCATATTTGAGCAACGAGGCGCCCGAATAGCCTTTAATTTTACAGCGATGTGCCCGAATATGTATAATATCTTTTATATCGAAATTCCATTTTTACCATGCTCGTTCCCTTCACTCGCCCGCAACATTCAGAAAAAGGATAATTCTGGGCAATGAGATGCCCGAATCTCCTCATTTTGCCGCATCGAATCGACCACACATAATAATTTTGTATTTATATATTCGGCAGCGGCAGAGAGATGACTTCACACTTAATTCTATATTTTATGTAGTGTATAGATTATATAGTATATTTTGTTATCATATCAAAAGTGTAATTATTTTCAGAAACAAATGTGCTCATGTGTACATTGCGCAGGACGAGTGTCAGAGTGATGCAAAACGAACTTCTGTTTATGAATTAGGCATTAGGGTGACGCGAAACTTTGGATTTCTTAAAAGGGTGCCGTGACTAATAAAAAAGGTTGAAAACCGCTGCACTTGACCACGAGACCATTATTGTCCATTATTATTAGAGTAAAAACAGAGAATCAAATCAAACTTACATTCACGTCTGCCCAATGATCAAGCCATCGCTGGACGGCTACAACGATTGATGCTACGAAGTCACCCAACGCGACGTTGAAAGTGAAGATGTTCTGCGTCTTTCGGAGACTCCGACATCCTATGATAGCGATCAACGTCGCTCCGTTGAGCAGGATGGCCAGGACACTGAACAGCGAGAGGAAGCCAACGAAAATGTCTGCATCTATCCGCATCTTGACACGACGACGAGGTTGACGGTGACAATGATGATGATGACGGCGATGAAAATGGTTTTTACAGATTAGAAAATTCAGATTGTTAGTAACAGCTTTATTTTGACGTAAACTATTTATGCTTGGGAAATTCTGGTAGCGACGATGATTTTTTTTTTCGAACACAGAAATGTAACTTGATGATGAAGTGGATGATGATGATGAGGATGAAGATGAGGATGATGGTGGTGGTGGTGATGAAGACGACGTTAATGATGCTATTGCAGCGTATGCTATCGATGGTAAAGATTACAACGATGATTTTGATGACGATGGTATTATAATAAAGTTTGTGACGACGACGATTGCGATGGTGATAATGACGATTAAGCAAGAACAACAGAATGAATCATCGACAATGAAATAATGATGATAAGGTTGAGTAAAATTGCGTATTTTTTTTACTAGAAAGGATATCCAGGGAAGTTACGATGATTTAATCATTTACTGAAACTGACCCGGCGTCTTCTTTGCTATATATGACCAAATATCTATATGATCATGATGATATGCATTTTAATTGAGTGAAATTAAAGGTGAAAACCTCGCGACCCAATAAATTTCGTGGTCTAAGCTGGAAATGATAAATTCTTAATGGACAGAAAATTGCAGGGCTCTCGGGCTAAATCTCGCGCTTAAACAATTTAACAATTTTATCATTAAATCTGGGTGGGTTCTGTATGAAATATGTGTGTCACCATGATCATGCGCAGATGAGTATTCACTCTTTCTCTCCCTCCCTCTCTTTCTTTCTCTCTCTCTCTCTCTCTCTCTCTCTCTCTATCTCTCTCACACACACACACACTCTCTCTGTCTCTGTCCCTCTCTCTCTCTGTCTCTCTCTCTCCCTCCCTCCCTCTCTCTCTTTATCTCCTATCCTCTCTTCCTTCTCTCGCTCTCTCGCTCTCTTTCTCTCAGTCCCCCTTTTTCTCTCTCTCTCTCTCTCTCTTTTCTTTCTCTCTCTCTCTCTCTCTCTCTCTCTCTTCTTCTCTACAACCGGTAGTCTAGCTACGGTAGTGGCGGTTCATCAAGCAACCATGGCTCAAACCAAGGCTATGGTTCCTCATCAAACTACAGCAAAACAAACTTCAGGGTGTGGTAGTACATAACAGTAGCACCACCACCACCACCACCACTACCACCACCACCAGCTACAACCAGGGTAACCAAAGCTCTCACAACCAGCAGTATCAACATAATGTTTCAAGTTACTCTGCCAGTTGTAACTGGCAGAACCGCCCCCCCCCCTCTCTCTCTCTCCCTCTCTCTCTCTCTTTCTTTCTCTCTCTTTCTCTTTCTCTCTCTCTCTCTCTCTCTCTCTCTCTTTCTCATGCGGCTCTGTCATTTCCCTTTCATCATCGCTTGACCATCATTAAAGTGCATTCCCCTGTGTTACATACAATTATGTCTGGCCATAGGTCAAGCGGGCAGCAAACTGACCCTTTAGACACCAATTAATGTTACCCACGGGGCAAATAACTTTTCTCAAGAGTTCAAGTTCAGACAAACTTCCCGTTTTTACTTGTGACCTGCACTTTTTTTAAAATTACTGATCATGCTAATAGTATAGAATGCAACTCCAATCTAATATCAACTCAATCGACACGCTTAACCCTCCCTGCTTGTTTAACCGGCTGGCTGAAATCACGCTCTCATATATACGCCGCTAATTATATTGTCGCCAGATGGTTTGTATCAATCTGGAATCCATATTTTGCATGAAATTCAAGGACCTAGCGGCAGTGTTTATCTTCCTATTGGAGTCTTCCTTCCGTGTTCGATATTGTTAATATTACCGAGAAGGAATAACATTAGTTGGTCTACGTTTAATCACATGTATATTATAGACAAGATGTTCCGCCATAATGACACATTATTCATAACTCTTCGCGCCACTTAATTTAGTCGGAATGATTCATGACCATGTCTCACGTCGACAATGACCGCGTCACATTCACATTATTTTAATGTACTCGTGTAGATGTACTCGAGTAGATACACCAGACGGAGACCAGACGGAGTCCTTCTTCCGTCCAGACGGTCGTTTGCATCCGGGCAGTGTGAACGGGCCCCGATACAGGAAAGACACCGGACAGCATCTATCTTTAGGACTATCTATCTATCTTTCCCACTCTCTATATCACCACCACCTAAGTCACCAATGTAATCTGAGCAATACCCCCCTCTAAGGAGTATTTGAGATATTATTTTTAGCCAGAACCTAGTGGGCTGTGGGTCTTCCCGATGTCCGATCTATTGAAACTATTTCTGATGGAGTGACGTCTGTCTGGCACGCATTGTCTTGTTGACATCCAGTTTCACACCAATGGCTGAGAACATCATCAACTGAAGATTGGTCTCTATATAGGAGAAGTAGATTGTTTGACTGATTTCTGCGTTTAGGAATAAGAATCCGTTGGACTTTCTGGCCTAGGAAAACTGGCCATTGTCATTGCGATATTATTGTCTTTAATTTTAGCACAACTTTTTTCCTCGAAGTTACCATCGATTTTTCTACCAATAATTGAGAGGATCCTCATAAGGCTTGGGAGTAGTCATTGGCTTTTCTTTCTGCTGGGACATGTTATAATGAGAAGGTGTTCCTTATGTGTTCGAATTCGCGTTTGGAGTCAGACTTATATCCTTAAACTGGACTCTGTCGCGAAACATCATTCTTTATGTTTGTTTGTTTGTTTTTGTTTGCATTTGTTAGATTATTATGCAAACGATACTCCTTGTTTTCTAATGGAATGAAATAACTGGAATAAATCAACTGTTATTAGTGGATTCTGTTAGAATGTTACGAGAGATTAACACCGGAGTATGAGCATATAGACACGAATTAGACGAAGCGTTTTCAGCTTAACTTGATCGGCTGAAAATCGAATTATCAAAAAACTTACATCTGGGTAAAATATAGTTTCAGTCCTTTTCAATCGAAACGACTTGTGGATCACCATAGAACAAAGATGAATCTTGAGCAGTGTTGGACCTTTGTCCTAATGGCGGTAACACCTTTCTTGATGTTTGGTCTCGCTGGATGTTACAATATCGATACGACATCGCCCCTCATATTCACCGATGACCATGCCGACAGCCGTTTCGGGCAGGCCCTCACTCTACATCAACATGGCTCTGAAACTATGTAAGTAATTTGAATAGGGGCGTCAATACATTATTTGTGTGGGGGCGGCAAAGTCATCAATAATGCATTAATCGTTGTTTATATACACTGTAAAAAAATAATAGTCGAAATAACTCAATAAAATTGAGGAAAAGAATTGCCTTATTTTTATTAAGTAAATATTACCTACGTCATCTTAAGTAGAATTTACTTATTTTGCTGAATACATTTTTACTCAGTTAAATCGAGTTACATTAACGTAAATAATTTAAGTATTGTAATCATTTTAGATAATTAAAAAAAAGCTATGATAGGATTACATATTGCACGATTTGGTATCCATCTAATCTAACAAGTAACATCCACTAATCATTCACTATTTCTATTTAAGATTTAACCGTATATATATATCTACCACCATCACAAACTATTACATAGCCGCTATCCATATTACGAGGCCGCCATCCATTTCCAGCCTAACCGCTCACGATGGTGGTCTCCTGCGTTCCAAATTACCTCTCTAATTTATTGAAAATATTTCATATTTCTTATGTTATTGTATGCTTCGTACATGTTTATCGAATTATATAATTGTACATGATTTTTCATTTAATTACTTTTGTAAACATTGTATTCATTGTATTTGTTATTGTTCGAAATTTTGTACTTTGACTTTGAATTTGTATATTTTTGAACGCAGAAATAAAATCAATCAAACAAACAAACATAGGCTTTAATTCGACACATATTGAAAGGCTCCAAATGTTATATATACTTGATCGTAGCATCTTAAAAGGAAAATTGGTTGACAATTTCCTGAAATATCAAGTTTTGATTTGTTTTGAACTGGGTAACAATTAAAAATTGTCTTGTCTTTGCTTAGCCATGTTAAATGAATTAGTAAATGTTTTAAAGTCCTTAAATTTTCATTCAACCACAAAAAAGAATTGTTTTATTTAAAAAAGAGTTTAATTTGGTCTTAATGAATATTCATAAATTATGTAAATATTTCTATTACGCACTGCATCGGTCCTTACTTTAAAAAGATAAGAATAATCAACATAAATTGTTTGAGTAATACGTATAATTTCTGATTTTGAGTTAAAATTACTAAATTAATACAAGCTGAAATTACTTAAAGTTCTTATGTATTTGATTTTACTAAAATATTCCACGTATGTTCTACTAAATTGAAAGTTTGAGTTAGCAAGACTTAAATTTAGTGCGTAAGTGGCAAAACTAATGTTTTCAAGTAAATTCTACATGGAAAAAATACGTAAAAATTACCAATGAACAAATTATTTTTTACAGTGTAGGAAGTTTGGTCGGTATTTACTTTAAAAAAGAAAATCTGTTTAAAGCAACATGTTATTTGATATCTGTTTATCTTGCATTGTCTGAATAATTTATCTTGGATCTCATTCAAATGCAAAGACTTTCTTGATAGCTCAGTTTAATACAAAATACAGATTTTCCCTGATGTGATAAGATAACAAATTTGATTTTAAAGTTATTTCTATTTGTGGTTCAATTAATGCTAATCGATTCGAATGTAGGTTTAGTCATTTATCAAAATTATGTTTATTCTAGGCCATCAAGTAATTTAACATGTTAAAATATATCATGAAATTAATATAAGTTGATGGAATACCATTTCCATTTGAAATATTTTCGGGATTAAAAGATAAGCCATTCAATAATTACATATTTCAAGCAATGACTTCTGGTTTTTAAACCCATCATAGACCATCTTTTATCTTGTATCGGACTATTACATCAACCTTGCCATCATCATTATCCTCCTCCTCCTCCTCCTCCCCTCCTCCTCCACCTACCCCTTCTCCTCCCCCTCCTCATTATCATCTATCATCATCATTATCATCATCATCATCATCATCATCATCATCATCAATTTATCATATCATCACAATTATCATCATCACCACCACCAGCACCACCGTCGCCACAATCATCATCATCATCATCGTCACCATATAATAATCATTCTTCTATTCTTTGGTATCATGGGTTTGTCAATATACATGATTCCGTCTTTCATGCACTACTAACACAATTATTTGTCCCAAATTTTACTCCTGTCAGCACAAAATTCACCCCAAAGTGCTCTACTTTTTTGTCACTTTTGATGTCAACTCTGGATATCCTGATATATATCTAGATTAAAAGCAGATATCATAAAGACCACGACACAGATTTACACATCTTAATCAGATTTCCTTTCAAATCGGATGCTATCCCGACTTCGCTAATGCCTTTAAGGCAATACTTCTGGTCTAAGAAAGTTTCGACAGTCTTCTTTATTTTGTCGCATCAAAGTCTTTTCAAGGGGTTCGATTGTGACACCAGAATGACCTTAACACGATTGGTTTATAGGTTTGATCTAGGTCATCGTCTTCTTGACCTGGATTGGCATAGAATGGTATAATACTACCCCCTTAACTTGATACGTATACATATCTAGATTACAAGCAGTATTTATTCGGGCTGGGGGAGGGTGGGAGAGATTAGAAGGGGCTGATTGATTGATTGATTGATTTTATTCGCCATCCTCCAACATACAACAATTTAAAAGAATAACAGATAGCAAGATAATCCACGAAATTCGAGCTGTATCATGTCAATACCAACAAAATAAAGAAAAGAAATAATGGAACTAATCCCAAATTTCTTTTTATTATAGTGAAGAGTTTATAAGGATCGAATCTATAAACCTCTACATTAATTTGACGATTTGTCTTCGTCCTGCGTGATTTTTGTCATGCTGACGAGTACTTTATACCATGGACCTACTACTACCAAGGAGGTTCGAATATTAATACAAAAGGAAACTAATTTGTATATACTTTCCCAGTTTAACGGACTTTGCATGTCTTTGGACAAATACACTGTATAGCGAGGTGCGATCAATCATACACAAATTGGCAATTTTTAATATCAGGGTGGACTTCCCCTTTATAATTACTTAACATTTTTAAGGATTATTCTAATATATCATGCGACTGATAAACTGTCCTCTCTTAGGTCGAATGATGAAAAACAATGGTAACAAAGATGATTCAAATAAATGTTCATATTCAATGAACTTGAATCAACTTTCAGAGTATGATGTTTTGTTTAAGTACATGTATGTACAATTTAAAGAAAACGAACTTTAACAAAATTGTGGTAATCCCCAAATAACTAAAGCAACATGTTATGTAAGAACAACATGGTGGTCTATAAACCCATGTAACCTTTATGTCCAGCGATGAATTGGTGCCACAGTCAATATCATCGTCGCCACGAAGAGGAATATGAAAGTAAATGCGATTAGTAAAGCTTTCATATCGGTGCTGTTAAACCCATTAGAGTGATCCTGGAGTGACGAAATAAGAACAGTGCCAGGATACTGGTAGAATAACCTTCAACCTTTCAGCAACAAGAAATATGCATTTTAGTCACTCCTCGGAAATTTCTGATGAGTAAGCCCGAAGAAAATGAAGATTTGTTGTGAGATTTAAAGGTACTATGTCATATTTGCAGGCCAAAAAATGAAAAATTAAATTCCAACAGCATTTGAAAGACAATACTATTTTAGAACTTCCCACAAAACGAAAGGGCTTGAAAATGGCTTTTAGTGGGACAATAATGACGTATGGTCGTACGTTTTGTGCTGCACAAAGATTCAATCAGTGTAATTTTGGCCATTACAAGTAGTGGGTTATCGATGTAGAAAAGTGCTCATGTACCTGTTAGTCTGTTACAGCTCATTTTATGTATGTTATTACCAAAGACAAAAAAAATGCTAGTCAGCCACTCAATAGTGTCTGAGAGTGAAGTCTAGAAGGTTACAGGTTTCCTTGCTAATGTTTAAATTTCACAGATAGGACATACATAACATATTCATAATTCCTGCAAAGTTATACAGAATTTGATGTTGGCTGCAAAAGAGACATAGTATCTTTAAAGGATGAAATCGTTTCTTTTATATTTTATATATTGTAAACGAGGAGGCACGATGACTCAGGGGTAGAGCAGTGGTTTCGTAACCGGGAGGTCCCGGGTTCAAAACTGAGTCAAACCCCCGATGCCCTTTTTAAAGGCATTAATCCTCATTACCAAGTCCCTCGGAGATGACTTAAATTAAAGCTGATGGTCCTCTGGTTGTTTCCTTAAAAGCATATACATGCTTTCTTTAATAGCAGTCAGGTAAAACAATCATCATCAAACAAACAAATATTATCATTTTCAGTTGATTTTAACTTGGAAAGATATTACAGTCCAGAACGAATAACAATTATTCTGAATCAGAGATTATAATCGTTGGAAAGTCGTGGGCATCGTATTCACTTTGTGTGTTGAAACCAATGATAAAGTATATAGTCCGCCACTTCGTCACGGTGACAATACAGATTAAGCCAATTCGAGTATACCAACACCTGTAGTGATTATAGGTTTAAAGAAATTATAATTTTCTCATTTTTGACCGATTTCATTCAAAATTTCACCAATCTGATTCGCTGGGTTATCTGCTTTCTTTTAGACTAGTTATCTGTTAATGTTGAATTTACCTTTAAGTAAATTACATTGACATAGAGATGTAAAATATGTAGAGGTAACAATCTAGGTATATGATGTACGAGTACATCATTCGGTTAAAATGGTAGAAATATTGGCTTATAGATTGTGTAAAACATAGAATAATATTTACCTGTACCAATGTAGCAATGATCAATAAAAAAAGGATGCAGGAAAGTTAAGATATTAGATATTGCAGAAAATAATGAAAATACAATTATTTCTGTATAAGGATATAATTATTAAAAGAAATATGTATATAACTGCTAACTTAAAAGTAGGCCTATTATAGCAGTGTATGTCAAACTCCTAAGAACTTAACAAATATGTTCATCACAATATGTAATAAAATGACGTTGGCTATCCATATTGCCTAGGGTATTAATGATTGATGTTGTTAATATACAAGATGTTAATACCATTACATCCTCGTTTTGGTCGAAAGGAAACGACATCCCCCAAGAATACACAACATCGATCAACGGAACGGTTTGTTGATGTTTTGTTGGTAATTTTCTTTTAAATGTAGACAGAAGAACACACTATTATGTTAAGGTTTCTGGAAGCTACAGACCGGGTCGCCTCGTTACAGAACAAGAGGAAGATGATCAATTAAAACGTGATCTGTTCATCTCATCACCTGTCTGGCCTATGGGTCACTCGAAGGAGAAACTATAAAAGAAAAAAAATAGCAGGTCTTGTGATGAAGCAACCGTGCGGTATCTCCTTAATTACTCAATTATTTCCGTCTAATTAAGTTAAAGGGAAGCGGAAGGATATTGAGTTTATGAGGAGGGTTAATCGTCTGGTTTACCTTCAGTAAACGAGGGTTGTTATCCGTGGTTTGATTACACTGAGATTTAAATGAGTTCTTTTTAATCGTCAGGATATGCTCCTCTAAATAAGCAGGAATCGTGAACTGACAGTGACATTTAAAACAATACTACTACTAGTGATAATGATAGAGGACATTAGAAATGCGACATGTCTGTCAGAATTGACACCCCTGGCGCAATTACAAGAAAATTGTTTAATTGTAGGCATAATGTGGTTTTACAAACGTTATCAAAATACGGACATTTTAATGTTTTTGTAAATTAAATGTCATGCATCAATGTTCAAAGAGTCCATTCTGTCCACACTAAACGCCTAATCCCTCACTGATCCATGACCCAAATGTTTTATTGATGACGGAGGGGATATATAAAAACATGATTGCAATAATTATAACTAGGAGAATAATATGATTGGACATTTTTTTTTTTTTTTTTTGGGGGGGGGGGGCAAAATATAAAATGTTTAAGTTTTTTTGTACAGGGCAAATGTGAAGGGAGCTCGCAAGATACGTCATAGCGTTACCAATTTGTGTTTGATTGATGGCACCTTCAAAATTCATAACTTTCTTATTTTCAGTCCAATATTGCTCAAACTTATTACACTTATTACATGTACCATGTAGATAAGACCCCTATCAGTTCTAATGAAACTACTGACCTCGTTTTACCTGGCATACAGGAATATTGCAGTTTCAGTGGGAACAGACATTAGGGGGGGGGGGTGGGCCCATGGGCAATGGCTTTATTGGGGGCGGACTCATTCGCTATATTTTTGTTATTGTATTAAATTGTTTGTATTGTTCATAACATAACATTTGTAACAGTTTATTTTCTTTTTAATAAACGTATTTGGAACATATTATACAAAGTGAATAAATAATTGATGATCAAATAATACCGACTTTTTAAAAAGACAAACTCGCTGTATGAAACGTTGAATAAAATGAACAGGATCATTGATTAGAGGAGGGTCGTAAGGGGAACCTTATCATTTTCTTTTAAAAGTTTTCTCCCTCGCTGTTATGGAGGGGGCGTACCCCTCCGTCTAGCTATCCCACTGGGCAGTCTGATATTATTTGGCGTTGAGAAATGACAAGACTGTCATTTTCCTGAGAAACATTATCCACACTTTTCTTTGTCATCAACGCCACGACATGCCGTGCTTTTCCGGTTATATACTTTTTATGAATTCAAACACATTTTTGTGATATAGTTTTAAAAAAAGCGATTCGCACAAAATATGTGAATGATTTGAAATGTCAGATCTTACATCGTCTCTTATCTTATATTGGATGCCTTGTAGGGCAACACCAGGCTAAGTATTTTAGGATATCACTTTGTTGGTTTCGAACCGCGGACCTCCTGGTATCGAGACCACTGCCCTGACCACTAGACCGTCTAAGGAGTGTTTGTTGGACAATTCATTCTAAATTACTAAACGAACTGTGTGTTTTGTTATTCACTACATGATTGTCATACTATTAATATCTGTAAAGCGCTTAGAGACAGTATCTTGTATTAAGCGCTATATACATCCAGGTTATTATTAATATGAATTCGTATCATATTTTGACAAATCCATGAAGTGATAAATGTGTTTAGATATTAACGTATCAGATCTAACTCTGACAAACATACAGTAATATTAAATTATGTCAGCATGCATCAAACTAACGCTTGGCAAAGGCAAATGTATATCTACCACAGATGTATTAATACTGTTTACATACAGTGTACATTTTGCCTTATCTAAATTTCAAAGCTCACATCTGTCAAATTGATTATTCAAATTAAGATTATTTTGACTGGAAGGGATATCAAGTAGCCATGTCTGATCTATTGTATCAGATAATAGTTGTCTGGTGTTTGAGATATAGGTAATTAGCCATCATTGTGACTGACATTTTGTTTCCACCTGTAATTACATAACACAATCATGTCTGATGTTAGGTGGTGAACCGTTATGTATTCCGGGCATTTGACAATAGATCATTAAGTAAGCCTAATGTTAAATTCGTAATCGCGTAATCAATGACATATCCGAGTGAGCTATCCTTTAATTGTTCCTTTCCTGTCTGGTATCTGTCTTAATCTGCACAGATCAAATCCGAATGTGTCATTCAGACTGTCTGAAGAGTTCAAACTAGAAAAAAGCTTACAACACGCGCCTCGTTGAGGTGTCGTGGTTTAGTGGTTTATTCACATGACTCTCAATCCAAGGGTTGAGGGTTCGAATCACAATTCATTCCACTATTTCCAATTTGCCACTATCCAACCACGTATAAATGTGTTTTACTTGTAACTGCTGGGGTGTTAATAATTGCAGGGCTTTCAAGAAGAACAGCAATGAAACTGAGGAGGCTCCCCTGGGCAAACAAAATTAACATAATTATTATTATTAACAAAATCTTCAACTTTGTCCTGTAACTAATTTGTACAATATTGTCTTTAAAACATTATCATCATACTATCGCTATTTGTTATCATTATCATCCTCATCATCAGTAGTAGTAGTAGTAGACCTTATTGGATAACTTGTTTAGCATAAAGGCTTATCTGCCACAAGGTCCATTGCACATAAATAAAAAGCAAGTTGAATATACAACAGTTTAACACATACAATAGCATTAAACAATACATATGAAAATAGTTTACAACATACTGAAATGAATTATACATTGATTGATTACAATGAGATACATAATTGACATTTGGCTGATAAGAAATACATGTATATGATAAAAAAATTATAAACTATTTATTCATTTATTAATTAAGGAAATAGGATAACAAAATCATCACATATTTTTTCCAAAAAACGAAAAAAAAAAAAAACTGTGTAAATTATAAAACACAAAAGCATATAATACAATAAGATGATAGGATGTATATAATAAAGATTCCGTTATTCGAAAAATATTAAATCAGAAGGCAATAACGAAAACACATATGAGTCTGGGTACATTTTGTGAATAATACCAAATTAAATAACATTTGTGAATTTAAAAATTATTAGATTGCAAATTCTGATGATAAGATGAAATGTGTTTTGTGTATAATGCCTCGTATAGCACCTCCGGGGGGGGGGGGCGTTAGATCAAAGATGAGAATAGGATAACACACCTTATCTATCTAGTTGTAGGGCATAGCAGTGTTTGTTGTTTTTAATGGCTGTCATACCATCTCTGATATGAACTTTTGAATGTTGTTAAGGTCAGGGATAATCTGACATTCTCGGGTATTAAAGCAGTTCCATTCTCTACCTGCCGAGTAGCTGAAACATTTCTCAAAAATTTTGAGGTGGTGGCCGGGGGGAAGGTACAATTTGCGAGAGGATGCACTTCTTGTGTTTCTACTATGCGTTTCATGTACATAATGAAATAGGTCTGCCATGTATGTTGGGGTTAGATCGTTCAGGGACTTATATACCATATTTTGATTTCCTGAATGCAATACGATCATTTATTGGCATCCATTTTAGTTGATCAAAAAGTGGTTTCGAAGGAGATCTACATGGTTCATCGAATATCATTCTAGCGGTTCTTTTCTGCACCTTAAGCAGTTTGTCTAGATTTGAACTGCCCCATATGAAATTGCAGTAGTCCAAGTTAGACAAGATGTGAGCATGACAGAATTTTATTCTGGTATCTGTTGGGAGAAGAGGTTTGATCTGCCTGAATTTAGCTAGGAGGAAGCATAGCAATCTATGAAGCTTGTTGACCTGTTTTGTATAGCTTAGATGTTGGTCTATCTCTACTACTAGAAGTCTATGACTTTTAGTACTTTCAATCATCTGACCATTTATCTCTAGTTTCAAATCTTTAATGTCCAAGCGACGTAATTTCTGATGGGTACTTAAAAGTATGCTCTTGGTTTTCTTAGCATTTATTACCATCTTGTTGCTTGCACACCACTTTTCGATTTTGGATAGGTCTTCAGAGAGCTTTGCTTGTACAGGTTCAAGAGTTTTCCCACTTGAGCTGATTGTTGTATCATCAGCATACATGTCCATTTGGATACCTGGGTCAATGAGAGGAAGATCATCCATAAATATAATGAACAACAAGGGGCCTAGTATGGACCCCTGGGGGACTCCTGATGTGATGGGCAACTTTTCAAATAGAGTCTGTTCCAAGCTAACTCTCTGACTCCTATCCTTCAAATATAGGAGACAAACCATTTACGTGTAATTGAGTCTACTTGGTAACATGACAGTTTTTCAATCAGGATTTCATGGTTCACAAGATCGAAAGCCTTGCGGAGGTCAAGCAGTACTAGACCGACAAGATTACCTTTGTCAATACTTTGTGCCCATTCAGATGTCATTTTGGCTAGGGCTGTTTCGCATGAGTGTTGTTTTCTGAACCCTGACTGAGTGACATGCAAGAGATCATAATCAAGTAGATAATCGTACAGGTCATCATCATTACCATTATCATCATCATCATCATCATCATCATTACCATCATCATCGTCATCATTTATGTCGGCATGAAAATATACTGATTATGTACAGATTCTAGGTCATCTACTCCCGGGCTATCAGCGACCGGACATATGCCCCCGAGGACAATATCTCCTTATAGGACGTTAACCGCCGGAAAAACTACTGTCGTTGAAATCATCATCTTATCTATGATTATCATCCTCTAGATATTATTCTAATGGCATATGTGTGATGTTTCAGAGGGGTAATATTCCGGGTGGGAATTGTTCCGGTTGAGGAGGTAGCTTGTCCGGGGGTATTAGTCTGGGGTAGTTGTCCTGATACATTATTCACGGTATCCTCATGCTTGTTATCTTTGACAGGTTGGTTGTAGGTGCTCCTAAAGGACAATGCAATTACACTGACATCGTGAGAGGGGGCGTGGCCTACAAATGCTCCTTCACCAATCAAAACGCATCATTGGCTGGTAATTGCACAGAATTACAATTGGATAATCGAGGTACGTTACTATAGTATAAGTTAAAAAAAACCCACCATTGTTAGTTATTTTTTCACTTTTACCCTTTTTCTACAATAAATGTATTATTTTGTTATTCTCCCCAAACTTTGGATTTGTAAACGTGTATATAGATATTGACTAGACACATGGAGCAAATCAATAAATGAATGAATGAATATATTACAGATCATGCAGCATAATTTTAAAAGTAAGTAGATAATACTAGTATATTACTAGACTCGTGTATTTTTTCGGCCGTTTCGGATTAAAAAAATGAGAAATAGATACAGTGTATAATGAAAATAATGAACGAACAAACAGGTATAATTTACAAAATTATTGCTTAATAATTATGTCTACTCGTTGTCTTTATATACAGGTAATGATTACTCGGGTCTTACTGGTCGGCAGATCTATAATAAATCAGACCAATGGTTAGGGGCAGCTATGTCTAGCGGAGGACCGAACGGCTCACTTGTGGTAAGGAAGATTGCATTGTTTGTTTCTTCAAGGAATTATTAATAACTCCTTGGTTGCTTGAATATCGAGAATAGTTCTGTGTGTGTGTGTGTGTTTGGCGCGTGTGCGATGCGCGTGTGCGCGCGTATGTGCGATGCGTGCGTGTGTGTAATTTGGGTTTTTACAGACATGATTTACGTCCGAAAGACTTGACTCAGACTCGAATCGCGGTCCGCTGAGTCAGTTTGTAGGCGAAGACAGAGTAGAGCTGACCGTACCACGGGCATTACCACTAGACCAACTCACATCTCACGTTCTGTGAAATTCTGTATAATTCTATGAATTATCATTCGAAGTTTTTAGAGAGGATAAGAACAATGGCCGTATAGGAATTCGATTTAGCATTAGCGTAAACAGGTAAGAGAGAAAGAGCAGTTTCCAAACCATTTTTCGTAAAATGTATATGCATGGAGCCACATTTATCTTGGATAAGCTATGATTAATTAACGTCAGAGAATTACATGATAGAGCTTTTTTTTTTCTTCATTTGGATATTTTATGGTATTTTCCAGTTTGAACTTTTTAAAGGGTAATTTTGATTTATCACGATGGGATATTTTGCTTCCTTTTGTTTATCGAACTTGGAATACTATTAGAGTGTTAGTGAGATTTAATCGCAGTGATGTTTATTTATTTAAATCTATTTTTACCAGAGCCTTTTCAGTTTTCCAGAGTTGTTTGCGATCTACATTTTCCCAGGTCGCTCACAAGTATACAGTATTTCCGGTTACTGTGGTGGATTTACCGTTACCGAGGTAGCAGGTCCATGCCTTGAATTATTCACACCAATATTTGCAACACAAAATTGTGTGTGTTTTTCGTAAGTCAGATCATTAGTGAAAGGGAACTGGTTTAATAGCGATCGGGGAAGCTTTCAGGTTGTCATGAACAACTTTATATTAAAAGTATGCATATAATTTGAACATGTAAGTAAAGCGGTCTAGTAGGGTCTTTGTTGAATACTTTTAGATGTAAGTTTTAATATGTCACATTCTCAAGAAGCATAAATCGGGAAAAATAAAATATTCACACATTAAAACAAATACAAAGACTGGTATAAGGGTATACATATTAAGTGATACCCTGTAAACAGAGCTTATATCAATGAAGCTTAGCTTTGAGTCTGGGGGTGATGATACCGGTAACATGTACTTTTCCTGACAGTCAATGGCTTGATAATTAGTATGACCTCGTCCATAGGGTGAGAACGTGTTCCGATCCTGTCAAATTAAATAGGAGACTAGGAATAGGAATATCGATCGACAGAGAGAGAGAGAGAGAGAAAGAGAGAGAGAGAGAGAGAGGGAGACTGAGAGGGAGAGAGAGAGGGAGTGGGGGAGAGATGGAGAGAGAGGGGGGGGGGTAGGGAAGTGGAGATGGAGAAGAAGGGGAGAAACATTCAGTCAAACAGACAGACAAAGAGATGGATACGCAGCGAGGAAGAGGAGGGTATGGTTGAAGAGAGAGCGAGAGGGGGGAGAAGAAGTAAAAGAGAGAGAGAGAGAGAGAGAAAGAAAGAGAGAGAGAGAGGGGGGGGGGGGGACAGAGTTAGACAGCCAGACAGACAGAACAAGAGCGAGAGAGAGGCAAAATAAAAAAGAGAGGGAGCGAAAACGAGAGAACTACCCATGACCTCGACTGAACTTTCATGCTGGAAATGCTGAGAAATCAGGAAATCTTGGTTGTTTATCCAAACCTATACCCATTTCATTTCTCTTTGTCTTGGTGAAGTTCAGTGAACTATGAAAGTAAAACATACACGTGTGACAACATATGTCAGTACATGACGTTTGAGTTATCGAAATCAAACTTGTAACAACAATGGACATACCAGTAACCAGCTAAACCTTGAGCTAAAAAGTAAAGTTGACTGAAAGGCCAGAAGATATTTTAGGCATTGTCACGATTGTGGAAATCATCTTCCTTCATTCATCATTTTTTTGTAACGTTCATTGCTTCTTTCACCTGTAATACAGACTGATATTTTTATTTGCATTTATCTAAATCCTATTGATGCACTGAATTAATGTTTGCCTGGATGAGCTTTATTATTCCTGCATATATATGATAAATAAAAGCAGGATTTAGACAAAATGTACTACATGCACGATAAAACATTAATCATATGGTTGGAGAAAATGTCACTTAAGTTAAGGACACTTGTTTAAGTTGTCCTTATGTATGAACTGCAGCTAACGAATACAAAGAATATTCTATCATGAATTCACGTTTTCCCCTTTCTTTCTTCTGCACCGATATTATTAAAGGATTTTAAAATTGAAACAATCAAAATAATGTATGGCTGAATATAATTCATATAACAGCAACGGGACAGCGATATTTTTTTGCGACACAAGCAACTACGGTTTCTCACAGTTCTCGATCACGTTGCAGTCGAAAGCCTCTTCCCCCCCCCCCCCCCCCCTCAGTTCCTTGTACCATATTAACCACGTGTATAAGACATCACAGTACTAAGCAGTGGCTGTCATTATAAAGACGTTATTCAATAAAAGTTAATAGTAATTCAATTATTGGTATTCGGGGGAAACTTCATCGTTCAGCGAGTCACGTCCGAGAGAAGGTGGCCAATTTGATATATCTACGACTTCTTTTCTCTGCAGCGTGCCACACTGCGTGATATCTTCTTTAAAGACAATGATTTAAAGCCCCACTGCACTATTTATAGCTACTTGCGCCCTCTTTATAGCAAACAATGCCTAGGTGCCTGTTGGTCCCCCATGATCCCTTGTTTATGTTAATTGAGAGCTGATTTGACGAGATAACCACCTGTCAGTGACCTTGCAGGGAGGTCTAATCCCACACGGCCAAACTAGTGCAGACGGGCTTTAAATCAAGGCTATTCTACGATTGTATACGCTGTTAAGATTATTTATTTGACTCGTTTATTAATCAAACGAATGTTTTATCATTGAAAAGATGATAATCATTGTTTAAGAGTTACTTTTGTTGACCTGGATTATTAAAAATATGATAATTACAATTAACTACCGAATTATTCATACCCCTTGTAAATTTGATGTCTTTGTGATTTTCGTAATTTAAGAATGAAAAGCGGACTGGTTTGTATAAATGCTGAATGTTGAATGCCTTTAAGTATGTCACATTCTCAAAATCTGAAAAAAATCAAATGTTCACATACTTAACAAAAAATACAAAACAAAAGCGTATGAATCATTTAGCTGAATCTTTCAAGATAATGATTATCGTTCGATATGATATATCTCGTTGGGAAGGTAATACTGTATTTTTGGTAAAAAAACCTTTGTACTCATGGATATAATATAGATTAAAATATAGTTCCATCTATCGTTGAAACTCTCATTTATTTATTGGCCTATGCCCTCAATTCCAATTTTCATTGTTCAATATATTCATACCTTATATAACATTTTTTTGATCAATAGGATGTAAATAATTAAGATCAATTGTAATCATTTAGAAGTTTTAAACGAAAGAAAAGTCTTGTCGTGTAATATTTTTTCGTTTTGCTGATGTTTTTGGAAATCAAATAATATGAAAGAATTAAGAAAAAAAAAAAAATACCGCCGACACCTCCTCTTATCTTGTACAAATATTTCTCGCGTTTTTCGTTAAAAAAAAAAGAAAGAAAAGATTACAAATCTGAAAAAATGAATATAATTTTTTTATATAAAGGACAAGTGAGATAAATTGAATGATTTCCACAGATGTTCACCTTGTCTCCATTTCCGGTCATCTGTAGTATAATGAACCTCCCCCAAAGCATTCCATGTCCGTATCTTCTTCACCAGTATTTTTAAAAAGACTAACGTGTCTACAAAAGATGAAGAAACCCCCCCCCCCCCCTGCATCCGACATTGATAGGGATTTGTCCTGTCACAGATACCAAGGATTGCACATTGGCAAAGGAAACGTACCGTTGTGCCATTTCCTTGATAATATGATGAAAGTGCAATTTTTAATCATTTTATACACTTGTACTCTTTCCTGTTTCAAATTATTTTGTCGGCCGCGAAACCAGTGGGTTTTTGTTTTGTATTTTCTAAAATTAGATAAAAATCAAACAAAACTCTATTCATACGGCCATAGTGTATATGAAACAAAATCGCGATTATTTTTTTAACATTACGAAAAATTTACGATATAATCAAAATCGCATTGGCTGAACCATAGTGATAATGGAATAAACTATAAATGTATTATTTAATACTTTGTTGCTGCAATACCCATCTATCAAAAAAAAAAACGCTAGGTGATCGAGCATTTGCTTGTGCAGCCCCCAAACTCTAGAATAACTAGTCAGGAAATCACCATCTGTAAATGTCTTTAAATCGAAACTGAAAACACGTCTTTTTAATTAACTGTATTAATCTAAGCATATCAGGAGCTCTTGTAGCGCAGTAGAATATGAACTTAATGTTGGATATTTTCTGCGCTCTATAAATGTATTATTATTATTATTATTATTATTATTAATGAAAATTACTCTCTGTCATTTGATATTCTTGTTTCCCGTTTTAGATATGTCGGCCGCGTTACCGGTACTATTTTTACAAGAGCTATGGTGCACAGCAACAGCAGCGGGACCTGTTGGGCGGGTGCTTTGTACTTACTCAGGAAAACTTTGATACGCCTAACATCCTCCTACCATGTATAACTGGAGGTTCGTATCTCTCTGTCCGTTTGTCTGTCTGTATGTCTGTTTGCCACCCCCTCCCCCTTCTCTCTCTCTCTGTCTGTCTGTCTGTGTATCTGTCTGTCCCCATCTCACGGTCTCTCTGTCTCTCCCTCCCCTTCTCTGACTCCACGACAGTCACACTCTCTCTCCCTCGTATATCTGTCTCTCTACCTGTCTCTCTCTCTCTCTCTCTCTCTCTCTCTATCTCCCTCTCTCTCTCGATCTCTCTCCCCCCGTATATATCTGTATACATATTTATTCTAATTCCGTTTCTTACAATTAATATTTTCTCGACTTTCTAGACGAGAAAATTCAGATACAGTCTAGAAACAATGTACGTTGGAATTTCGAAAATCCACCTATTCTAATTTCAATATTCCTGTGAGTCACCTAATTTATTCAGTGATGATATAAAGACACTATAATAATTACTGAAGGTCCCCTAGATTTTATTTCGTAAAAGTATGTTCATTATAATACATGTATATGGTTTATGGCATCTATTTTTACCTTGGATAGGTGACAGACGTTGCCAGTTTGGATTCAGCGTAGATGCGAAGAAGGTAATTTATGTACATCCACTGTTTAGTTCTCGTAAAAGAATTATAATGAAAATGGAGGCTCAGAATGACTTGAATAGATCCATAAAAGAAGGAAAAGCTGAAGTAGTAGAACATGTAGTAGAAGTAGTGTTGGTAGTAAAAGTAGTAGTAGTAGTAGTAGTGGTAGTAGTAGTAGTGGTAGTAGTAGTAGTAGTAGTAGTAGTAGTAGTAGTAGTAGTAGTAGTAGTAGAATAAGAAAAAGAATGAGGAGGAGGAAGAGAGGAAGAAGGAAATAAGAGAAAGAAGAATAAGGTGAAGGAGATGAAGAAGGAGGCGGAGGAGAAGGAGAAGACGTAGAACCAAACAACAAATGAAAAAAAGAAGGGGAGGACAGCAAAGGATTATTAGAAAAGTGAAATTAAGGAATCAAGGAGAAAAACATAAAATAAAAGTGGCATTGTAATAATGTGTGAGATGTCCACGTTTTGAATCGAATCAGCCTAAACATTTGCAGTTTTTCTTATACAAAATACGAATATTTATGTACCTTATATTTCAGGATCATATTGTTTATGGTGCTGTTGGGCGTGGTAAACAAGAAGGTAAGAATCAATGGGTTTTCATGTTCCTTATGAATATTCATTCATTGCCTTGTTAGTGTTTCTAGTTTTTAAAAAAAATGCAATTATCATATGGACAATTGATTAATGTTAGCGGCAACCTTAATTGGTCACTCAATCATAATTTTTTCTCTTCATAGATTATGAAAAAAAGAATCCTGCAGGTTAAGTTCACGATGCTGGCATACTACTTTTTAATGATTTACTAGATTATCAGATGTATTTATCATTCGCGGAATATTGAATTATAAAGCACTTAATTACCGAATATGTATTTCAATCTTTAGGAAAGCGTAATAAGGTTACACATTTGTTAATGATATACATTTGAATTTTAATCAATGACATCTGATAAGATTAATTTAAATTGCAAATGGACTTGCGTTCGATTTTCAGTTCCACTTAACCCTTATTGCAAGAGGTCACAGATTTTTGAAAACAATCGAATATTCAAAATGACATGAAAATTGTTGCTAATATAGGCCAGTTTTGGAGGAGTGACAGCAATGGAGAGGAGAGGCAGAAGAGACCAACCAAAAAGGTTGGGGTGACCAAGGATTACACTTATATGGGTAAGACTTTGTTTTTATTTGGCACGTGACACTATGAACATGACGGACAAAGAAAGAGGACAAAATATACAGTTCCTCATTCTACCCTCAGCAATTGATGTGGTAGACAAAGGAACATCCCTTCACTGCTATTATGTAAAAATGTGTAGAACAGGTGTCACATGCATATTCACCTGTTCTACACATGTTGACATAATAGCAGGGAAGGGATGTTCCTTTGTCTACCACAGCAATTGTTGAGGGTAGAATAAGGTACTGTATATTTTGTCCTCTTTCTTTGTCCGTCATGTTCATAGTGTGAGGTCTAGGTTTTGAATTTTGTTTTGTGTTATCCTTTTTTCTGTATTGATATGGTGGATGTGTCTAAATATGCAGAATGGAAAATGGTCTGTTTAGACATAATGATATTTGTAAAAGATTAGCTTTTGTAATATACACCACTATAATGTGGCAATGTCCCTGCTCAGTATATGTATATTAGTTTCAGATCTATCGACTTTTGGTAAACTGCATTTACATTCACATTCATTCATGTATCTAAACACGTTCATAACAATCATTATTAAACCTGTTCATTCAGGATATACTGGAAGTTCACAGTAATGTGAAAGCTTGCCATAGAAACTTGAACAAAAATCGTGCAATGATTCTTTCTCGTCATGATGGTAGATGTGTGTAAATATGCAAAATGGAAAATTGTCTGTTTAGGCAAAACGATAATTGTAAACGATAGCCCCTTTCTTATATCTTATGTCGAAGTTTAGACATGTATCCATTCATGTACCTATCTATACATGGTCACAACGAAAGGTAACATGAACATGTTTTATGTTGTTACTCCGGTAACTTGACAAGAAAATCGTGCAATTATTATTCCTGGTCATGTGTTACGATGAGGATGATGGTGATGATGATGACTGAAAAAAGACTTTGAGACCAATGTCAATCAAAGCAACCGAATTAATAACGTTTCCAAGACATATAAATCCTATTTGTATGGTTGTGATGGAAGTATCACGCAATTCCACTTTGAATTACGACATGTGTACTCTTCCCAGATATTATATTTTCAAAATATACATGTACATCAGGATTATACGTTCGTTAGTAAATGTTAGAATTCAATGGTTACGGTTATGGTGTATGTCTATTCAGGCTACGCGGTGACTTCTGGTGATTTTAAAGGAGATTCGGACCCCGAGTACGCTATATCAGTGCCTAGACACAAACAAGCTTTTGGCAAGGTGCGTATTAAAACAATTATAATAAAATGATTATTCATGTATTACTTTATTTTGTCATTGTTTCATGAAAAGAAAACTAGCTAAGCAAAGTAAATGATCCCAACTTTTTAAAGATTTATTTCTTCATGTTTTTGTAAGATTAAAATAACCTTTAAAAAGAAACATAGGATGTTGTTTGAATTGAAGTTTTCTATGAAAAAGTTATCAAATAGAGTCAATCATAATGGTATCAAATCAAGTATGGAGAAGTTGCAAGACTAATACTACACAATTTTACAGTATTGCGGTACTATATATTGTCCATTGTTATGATATACTCTATTATTATCCTTATATTTTACATATGCTTTCAACTATTTGTCCATTTTGCTTAATAAATTTGTTTATATATTTCATTAGATTTGTTTTGGGCTATTTTTACTTCAAGCATTTTCCCAACAATGGCAGTCCTTCCACAAATAATTTTATAATTTTTTTATGAAATATGATAATTTGACAATTTACTTTTTTTTCTATATTGGTTGTTATAAACATTTGCGTATTCGTGATTCATAGTCAGAAATTACTTCTTTGTGTATATAATGGTTGTTAATTTGTTATCGAAAAATGTTTATTTATATGGAATGCAGAAGGAAATAAATCAAATCAAATGAAATTATGATTACGAACTCTACTCTATTAATATGTAGTTTACATACGTAGTCATGAGAACACACTGATCCTTCATAAAACTACAATTTCTTCTTTTTTATTTCGATTATCAAAATTGAGTTAACGTTCACTTTATAAGTAAACATGCCTTCCTAATCCCTATACTTAATTCTCTTCTCATTTTTCTTCTAATTACTATTTTTTCTTTCCTATCAACGATATGTAATTTTCATAATAATATCTATAATATTCTCTCAGTAACTGTGTTAACTTATTATGGGCGTTCCCAACTCGAGCTATGCTTTTCGGGTTTTCGCCTCCTTCTGTTATCTGAATTGTTTACTGCATACTCTATGCTGAAATCATTGTTACATATCAAACTTATATATACATTGTGTTTCATATTGTACCGTTGAGAAGGATATAAATGTTAATAATTACAGCCCCCCCCCCAAAAAAAAAAAAAAAAAAAAAAAAAACAATACACGATACACCCTAGCGGGTGTAAACCTGATTATTTACCACTTCGTTCTCATATTGTTCTTTACCTCGCTGGCTTATTTGACAGGTTGTTTTATATGACAGTGATCTTAACGAGTACAATGCTTTAGAGAATGGTGACATGGGGTCGTATTTCGGGCATACACTCGTCACTTCCGACCTTAATAATGATGGGTAAGTACATAAATATGCTTAATATTGCTTCCTTTATCCTTAGAAAATGGTGACCTGCAAAGCGCTTTCATTGTTTGGTGTTTTAGTTTCGAATGAGAATAATTGGGGTAGCATGTGTGCTTGTATCATTCTCGTATTTTGAAAACAAATATATTACTTGCATTTCATTGTTATTTTATCAGGTATGATGGGTTCAAAAAGCCTCTCTGCTCGCTATCTCTTCCTCTCTCTCTCTCTCTCTCTCTCTCTCTCTCTCTCTTTTCACTATATCTCTTCCTCCTCCCCCGCCCCTACCCTCCATTTTCTCCCCTTTCCTTCGATTCTCCCGCCCTTGTCTCTCCATCCGTCCTCCCCCACTTTCTCTCTCCCCTCTCTCTCACCTTTAACCTCTATGTACAGTTTTTTTTTGAAAGAAAAAAGAGATTTGTATTTCTTTATATATCTTTGTAAAAATATGTTTTATCAATTTATCTTATTCCCTTAAAGGCACACTGGCCTACTTGTAGCTACATGTACTTGCTCCCTCTATATAGAAAACTTCCCCAATCGGTGCCTGTTGGTCCCCCATGATCCTCTTTTTTCTTATGTTAAATGAGAGCTTAGTTAATGAGATAGCCACCTGTCACAGTGACCTCGCTGGCTCGGTGGGTGGCCTAATCCCTTCTGTTTGAAGTATTAAAGCCTGCCTTTAAGCTAATTTCTTCCTTTTCTATTTCTCCTCTAGGTATGATGATCTAATGGTTGGAGCCCCCTTTTTCACCGATTCTTTTTCTACCAACGGTTCGTTGTGGGAGCTAGGAAAAGTTTTCATTTATTACAATGACAGAAATGTAAGTTGTATCCCCTCTTTCCCCTCATTACAAAATGAACGTAGAATATTTTATTGTACCAGATGCGTTAATGGCAGAGAGCCAATGATCTGGATTTATGAATTTCCTATTAGATTCAGTAAACCACGGTAACTGAGAGGTATTTTATCTATTATGTAATGGTCATATTAATAGCATTTTAGGATGTTATTAAGTTATGGCTGTTTCATGATAGAGGTGGTGGTGGAATTAGCAGATAGTATACAAATATTAACCGCTTTGAGGGGCACGGTAAAACTTTTGCAAACATGATATCGAAACGGCATAGTAAGCTCTCGAGATCACAGAGGAGCTAACTGAGACCCCAAAAGTAAGCAGTCAATATTTCTTTCATTTCCGCAGTGCCAATTGTCAAAAAAATGTATTTTCAAAACATACAGTGTATGCCTGTCAAAATGTTTTCCTTGTAGAGTCTAGGGAAATTTACTGTCCAAGAGCATTTGTTTGAGGCCTATAATCTTCATATGTGATATACAATTTCTTATATGACCACATTTTTCAGATGTAGTAGTCGACAGAATAATTATCATATGCATGTACACAGTAAAATAAAATCCGAAACATTGTTACTACTACTAAAGAATTCATCTGAAAATAGCGTACTGTATTCAGATACTAATCAACAAAGGAAAAGGGATATATCAAAACAAAAAGGGGGCACTATTAGCACCCCCGCGCATCAATTATCCTCTGCAATAAATTTGATTTTGATTCTTGATTTTTGATTTTTGAATTTTGATTTTTGATTTTTGATTTTTGATTTTTGATTCTTTTTGTTGACTGATTGATTGATTGATTGATTTTATTTTTTTTGTTTGTTTGTTGGGGGGGGGGGGGTCATTATTTTTCTTTATTTTTCATATTGTTCTTGCTTTGTTTGTGTGGGGGTGTAGGGTGGTTCCAACTTTTGCTGGATACGCCCCTGATTTGTACATTGTATTTTTGTTTCCTATACAGGGTGGGTTTGGATACGCTGATACTACCACGGGGCGAGACGTGGGCGGAAGGTTCGGGTATGCCGCTGCTGCTCTTGGTGATATCAACGTTGATGGATTCAATGGTATGTTTCTTCTATTGACTTTCTATGGAATAGTGATTGTAATGTGTATACGATTATGGAGGCATAGACAACATATTTTGAATTTAAAGGATACCATTCTTACACATGGTTACGTGCCTATAAGGAGGGTATGCCCCCCCCCCCCCATTAAATATTCTCGATGAAATCAATGTTGATGGATTCAATGGTATCTTTCTGCAATTGACTTTCTATAGATGGTGACTGTGATGTGTATTCAATTATTGGGAGGGGGCATAGAGAACAGATTGTGTAATGAAAGGATACCATTCTTACACATGGTTACGTGCCTATAAAGATGGTATGCCCCCCCTCCCCCCCCCATTAAATATTCTCGATGAAATCAATGTTGATGGATTCAATGGTATGTTTCTGCAATTGACTTTCTATAGATGGTGACTGTGATGTGTATTCAATTATGGGGAGGGGGCATAGAGAACAGATTGTGTAGTGAAAGGATATTATTCTTACACATGGTTTCGTGCCTATAAGGAGGGTATGCCCCCAACCTCCATTGAATGCTCTCAGTGATATCAATGTTGATGGATTCAATGATATGTTTCTTCCATTGACTTTCTATTGATGGTGATTGTGATGTGTATTCGATTATGGGGAGGGGGCATGAGCAACAGATTGTGTAATTAAAGGATACTCTTCTTACACATGGTTACAAGTCTATAAGGAGGGGGTGTTTCACCCCAATCGATTGAATCATAATAATCATATTGTCTTGCAAACAGATAGGCCTAGGTGGAAAGGCTTTTCAGTTATTGCCCCCCCCCCCCCCCCAAAAAAAAAAAAAAAAAAAAAAAAAAAATAATAATAATAATAATACAAAAAATAAATAAATAAATAAATAAATTAATTAATTAAAAAAAATGGAAGTCCATACGAATTACCATACTCTCGCAGCTTTCAAGAAGTGTCTGAAAACACCTCTTTTCTAAAAAAAAATAATAGCCTATTCATCATTTTTTTCATTAATGTTAGCTTTATATGATGATATGTTTTTGGGGTTTTCTTTGTTTGTATTTCTGGTTTATGCGCTTTGTATCTTATGAAAAGGCGCTTTATAGATATTAATAATGTTACAAATGTTCACTCAGGGTAGGCTCATCAATATTAATATTTGTTCTCTCTAAGGGCCCTCATATTGTATTGAAGGGGAAAAAAGAAGAAAAAGTATGAAATATCAAAGGGAGGAGGTGAAAAGAAAGTGGTAAAAACCATCATCTTATTCCCCACCCCAACCTTATGGCATTGCTCTGTCGTACCTCAGTTTGGCCAGCAAGCCATTTTCCCCTATGAAACTATAGTGTCCCTTTAATGGCTGGAAGCAATTTACGACACCGTTTTCTGGTAAAGTTATGAAATCGAACACTAGGCAAAGGCCCAGTAACCTCGACCGAATTTCACTCTGCCCTAACCTTCACTTCATATTTTTAAGATGAAAACAAAACTGGAATTAGACTCAGATTTGAACAAGAAAGACCTACTTCCGGTATTAAAGGATCAATTGATTTTCAAATATCGGACACAGTCAGTGGCGGAGCATGGGTCTAGTAAAAGAGGGTTAGTACGAGAATACACATGACGGTGGCATGTACTTAGCGAAGAAGAAGAAGAAGAAAGAGGAGGAGGAGGAGGAGGAGGAGGAGGAGGAGGAGGAGGAGGAAGAGGAGGAGGAGGAGGAGGAGGAGGAGGAGGAGAAGAAGAAGAAGAAGAAGAAGAAGAAGAAGGAGGAGGAGGAGGAGGAGGAGGAGAAGAAGAAGAAGAAGAAGAAGTAGGCCTATATGTTGTGGGTGTAACAGCGTATAGCTTTGGCTATTTTAGGGGCACTTTATATAGTGATGGGGCTCCTACTAGTTGGGAAAGAATAGTGTGGGAGGGGTCGTTTTAACTTCTAAAATGTTATCGTTATCGTGTTCCATTCTCCCTTTCTTTTTCTATTTTTTCACTTTTGGATGAGGGGCACATTCCCCATGCCCCCGTCGATACCACATTGCCCATTGTGCTATTTACTCTATGAAGAGCGCATGCGAATTCCTTTTATAATTTTATAATTTGCTGAATCAAGTCTTTCAGCTATGACCTATATTTATAACGCATCATCTCTGAAATACGGTAAATACATTTACCGCCTATTTCCTCCCAGTTCGGGCTAAGAGGTGACAGAGTTCAGAGATCGAGTGACGTTATGATCACCGTTTCATGAAGCAATTTCTGATACTTCTACTAAGCTTAGCATTCCTATTTCCACTTACATGTCTGTCTGTTTGTTCGTTTGTTTGTTTATCTTTCGTTTTCGTGCGTCATTTACTATTAACCATCTGCCATGATCAGTCAGTCCGTCTGTCTGTCGGTCTTTCCGTCCCTCTATGTCTGTTTCCTCTTTATTTCTGTCTCTGTCTCTATCTCTGATTTTATATAATGTCTCTGCCTGTATGCCTGTCTCTATATATATATATATATCTCTCTCTCTCTCTCTCTGTCTCTCTCTCTCTCTTCACCCTCTTTCCCTCTCTCTGTCTCCCCAACCCTCTCTCTCTTCCTCCTCTCTCTCTCTCTCTCTCTCTCCCCCTCTCTCCCCTCCTCCCCTCTCTTAACTCTTATTTTTAATAGAAACCATGTTTTTACCATTCAAACAAATCATTATAACCCCAGAAAGCATAACAATCAAATAATGTTGTGTTGTTGATACACTATTCCTCACCTGGTATTACAGAAATTGTTTCTCATGTGATATGGATCCAATATTGTATTAGCAAACAATGTACCAATTAGGTGTCTGTTGAAGTTCTCGGGGACCCCTTAATGCTTTATAGAAGATTAATGATGAAGAACGCGTCATTCTTTTAAAAATTCTTGGCAATATGTCCAGCCAGCTGCAACATTATATAACTACTCTGTGGTTATTGTACTATTGAACGACGAGTTGACAGCCGTCAATGGCATGAAGGCCTGATCAATTATGTACCAATGATGGAAATGACCAAAAGGAACTGACTTTTGCATTTCTTTGGATAGAAATAAATTGTCGTTCACCATTATTTTAGTAAAATATACAAATTGAATTGAATTCAGTGTTGCATCTGTCATTGCCACAGAAGCTCATATTCCCTTTGACCAAAACAATTCAGATTTCCAAGAAATCAACTTAAAGGCAATTTCAATACTTTACTTGGATTACCTTTAATATCATGTTCGTATTACGTTATAATTTTCATTGCAATGGTCGCCCAAGGCTATAGAAATTTACATATACGTTGACTTTTTCAAAGCCTAGGTGATCTTGTTGTGTTCATGTTCAAAATAAAGTTAACCGCAACATTGTAAAAATAACCTCGCTTAAAAAAATTGTGTTTACTAACCATTATGTTTTTGCCGAAAGTCGCTTTTTATTTTGAAAGAAAAGTTGTTTAGCATTTTATCTGTGAATGTCATTTACGCCAATTTTCCATTTCAGACTTTGCTATCTCCGCGCCCTTCATTGATGGCGGAAACAGAGGGAAGGTCTTCATATACCACGGGATAGGCCGCAATGTCAGGTTACCTCTGACACCAGTCCAGGTATGGTATTTCAATCGTGGTGAATGCTGATGATAATATAATGAGGGATTGTGAAATGCGGTTTCCGTCCGTCATAATTATGATCATGAAAAATGCACATACAACTGTTAGTTATCATTTAAATCAATAGACTTGTACCTTGTGAATCGACTTTGAGAGGAATATTTAACTATATATTGGTTATCCTGATGGAACACTTTGGATTAATTTTGTGTCAAAGGCTTCCTACAAAATAACACAGACAATGGTTACAATTCGGTTTTAGGTTTAGGTTTAGGATAAGACTTTAATGTAAGGTATAGAGTAAAGTCCAAAATTGAAGTTAGGGATTGGTTTGTGTATATAGGAAATTACCGGGAAGCAATTTTCGCAGTATGCATAATTAGATTGTGCTGTGCTCGTCTGCAACTATGATGTTTACACGATGTAACTTAGTTTTAAGCGAGAGGGGGCGTTACTGCGGTTTAGATGGAAATCGAAATACAGTGCCTTTGTCTGTTCATCGCTCTTGAAATACTCATTCTCAATTTTCTTAAAGGAGTAGGGGACAAGTATAATTCGGTCCCTCATTAAATTTTGATGTAGATGTGTTATGGTCTAGTGGATAAGTCACCCAACTGCAGATCACAAGGTACGGGGTTCGAGTCCTGCCGCGGCACTAATGTCCTTTGGCAAGACATTAATCTACCTTTGCTACTCTCCACCCAGGTGTAAAATGGGTATCTGGTAGGATGTGAAAGTTAATGTGGTTGCATGAGCAAGTGTGCGTTTATAAAATGGTGACTGGCCAGAATGCTCCCCAGGGAGTAGAGAATCTTCATACTTTGTGTGCGGGTAAGCCTGAATCTGATGGGTAATAATACATGTATATACTGCGCCTAGAAACAAAATATTAGGCGTATGACAAAATGTGTGCTATTATTATTGTTATTATTATTAAACATGTAATTCTAACATTAACTATTTCTATCACCACACACGTGTAATTATCTTTGTAGGTTTTGGAGTCGAGACAGTTTGGTCAAGTTCTTGTTCCGTTTGGTTGCTCGTTATCATCTGGAGTGGATATCGATTCCAACTCTTACCCAGGTATGCATATTTATGCATGAGGCTTTATATGAATGATTAAGATGATTTATCATCGTTATTTGAATAGTGAATATTCATCATCTAATGCATATGCATGAGGCTTATGAACGATTTATTAAATATAATATTTGTGTTACTTGGACAATAGAGTTCATAATGTTCAATTGCTCAATATTGTACACATGATGATGGGCAAGTTAGACAAGGGTAGAGGAGAGGGGGTTACAGGGCCTGCCCCACCCGCCCTTTGGAAAGTTTGAAATTATCAATATCGTGAAAGAAAATTGCCACCTTATCATCGAGAAAATCTCTGTCTATTTTTGTTCATCTCACCTAAAATATCACTGAAGAAATTACTTCTAGATGTGTCGTATGGAATTAACAGGGACCTAAAGTCCCCATTCCCAAGACATTGATCTACATTCGCCACTCCAGACGCAGGAAATCATTAGGGACTCGGTAAAATAAAAGTCATAGTTCTTGAATTCAATGTAATCATAAAACTCCCTGAAATAAAGATGATGCGCATGATTGTGTGCATGAATGAATCTGATGTTATTAGTAATTAATTATGGAAAGCACTTATATTTTCTAATATATATTTTGAATCCAGGTCATTATCATGTTATGGTTATTATGATTATTGTCGTTATTAAATTTCAGTCCAAACGTTCCATTAATAAGAAATAATATAGCAAACTTTGTTTATTTACTTTTATATTTAGATCTTGCTGTAGGAGCCTACAGGTCACAGGTAGCTGTTGTGTACAGGTATAAATGCAATATTATGTTTCACTTAGAATTTGATACATCCATACGTATTGGTAGATAGTATACTAAAAACTTAAACCGACGCTTTAGTTCAATCTAACTTTTCAATTGCTAAACGTTATCTTAGATCCAGACTGAATTAGTAGAATATGAACATTTGAATTTAAATGTAAAGTGGTTTTCAAACTAGGTAACGTTTGGTGTAATTTATTAATTATACGTTTGATGCTTATTCGATATTAGGTCATAATATATAGTTGTACTCATTATTTATTGATGACAATAGTTTAATATACCAGAAACATTTTGTTGTGCAAAACAAGTTATTTCATATTACATGTAGGTACATTGTGTTTTCATACATGTACTTGTATATCGCAGTTAACTGTTTGCAAAGGTCAATACATGGGCAAATCATAGATGAATATCAATGATTCATGAACGCTTTAAATATGACGTTGATAAACTGACCGTTTGATTTTATTTTATTTTATTTTATTAATGTATAATTACTTGATTTCAGATCACGGCCTTCTTTCACGACGACAATGCAAGTATTTCACGAACCTAGATTGCTTGATCTAGATGTATTAGATCATCTACTGCCTGATGGGAGACTTACTACAAGGTATTAATTGCTTAATTGATTAAGTGATTGATTGCTTTAATGATTGGGGATATTGTTGATGATGAATTAAAATTAAAATTGAAATGGTAATTATAATAATTCCACATGCCTTTGCAGGCCAAAGAACGAATTACATGGTATGTATAAAGTAAAAATAGGAAAACATTATGATGGTATATTTATTTATTATATCACTACGACAAGGCATTGATTGATTAGTGAATTTGTTGATTAATATATTTACTTATTTATTGTTCATTACTAATTATGGATCTGTCAATGTATCTTTTGATTAGTTTTTTGATTGAATATAATAGATGATTGATTGATTTTATGATTATGGAATATTGATTGATTTTGTTTAGTGTAATCAATGATTGATACTTGATTTGATGACTGACTAGATGACAATTGTTGATTTATTGATTCATGGTCGAATTGAATAGTTTGTTTTCTTCTCATATTTTCTTCTTTTTTCCTTTTCCAATTTAAATGTGTTTCTTTCCAGTAGTTTTTTCTTCATTTCATTTGGATCATTTATTTCCCTACAATTTCATTTTCTTCCGTTTATGTAGGATGAGCTTGAATGTATGCTTCTCGTTTGTCGGACTTGGTCTACCGAAATCTATCGGTGAGTCTTCTTTCGAGTTTAGATACTTGTACATCTGAAGTAGATTGCAAATTTCGAAAACGTTACATGAGAATATCATTAAAGAACATTGAATTTTCCAATTATTCTTGTTCTCATCTCAAAATGCAATATGCTGTATTTATATCAGAAAATACGACAGTTGCAAAGGTTTATTAGAAACTGTAAACGAATAATTGATTTATTCTAAGCTGTAATCGCGTAAGATTTCCATAAATTTGCATTGATGTTTAATAGCTCATTACTTTTTTACGGGGTCATTCTGAATATTAATTTCGTTATGAAGTAAAGACAAAGAAATGAATATTAAAACAAAATTCGATTGACCATCTTGATTTCATAATCCCTCTTTTGTTTCATTCATGACAGTGATCGGTTTAAACATCACACTTGACGCAGCCAGATCGCAGACTCCTCGGATGGCTTTCATGAAATCACGGTCTGCGACACTGCAATCTACCATCGTAGCTTCTACAGAGAGCACTATGTATTGCGTACCCCATTTAATATATGTGCAGGTATGGACTATGTTCTGTTCTGCTCCTCTATTCCGCCAGCCAAACCCCTTCCCGAAGTAGGCCTACATATTTACCTCTAATTTGTTTTAAATCATTAAATTCAGTTTGGAGTCCAGGAAAGATGCCCCTGTGTTTTTTTTGTTGGTCTCATTTTGTTGCGGTTCGATCCCGATACGGCACTAATGTCCTTTGGCAAGGCATTCATCTTCATTTCCCACACTTGACCCTGGTGATGTAAATGGGTACCTGGCAGAAATTAATTCCTTGAAAAGCTAGAGCGCTGTAATAGCAGCTATAGGCTAAAGCCGGGGTAATAATAAATGCGCCTCGGAATATAATTTCTAGATAGACGGCGCTATAGAAATCCCTATTAATTTTCTTATTATTGTTGTCTTTTCGCTTATGTTTCTGACATAGAATTATAACCCTTTAGTAAAGTTTGATTCTCTTTTTTTACTTTTGCTGTCATGTATTTTGTCTTCTCCTTTATCTGCGTCTGATATAATGACTTCCTGGTTGTAATCGTAATTCCACTTTCCGGTGTTTTTCTCGACCAAGGACACAGCTAATGCCTAATCGGCCAATACGATGACCTTATACAAAGTCATGTCATTTATCACGTTTATTCTGTTGAAATGTAGGTTTACCTGATCACTTTCATTTCAACCTTGATGCACGATAATTTTGTGAAAAGCCTTTAAAACTATACCAGTGGTATTATATGCCCATAATTTATACATAGCACAACGTTCATACAGATTATATGCATCCACTTAAATCTGTGATCGGGGGCGGACGGGTGGGGTTTAATATCCAATTTAGAATTTCTGTCGGAAAAGTTATATATTTCAAGCCTTGTCGGCACCCCCCCCCCCCTCCCACTCCCCCAGAAAAAAAAAAAAAAAAAAAAAGAGCATGCAAATTAATGAATAAATAAACAAATAAGAAGATAAATTAGTTGATAAATAAATATATTTCTTGAAGAAGAAAAAAAAGGATTTATCAGAAATGAAGAAAACCTTTTAGAATGTGTTCACACATTTAGTACGAAACTACATTTACAACCAATTTGATCTAGCGACGCCCCTGCTTTGTAGTAACCAGTTAATTAAGGTTTATTTGATTCCAATAATAGCCCTCGATAGAAGAAAAGCAGACGGCCATATCAGTGATCGCAACCTATGCTTACCTAGAGGACGAGCAAGCGAAGTGGACCCCCGATGGCTACCTGATACCCGTACTCAGCAGATGGGCTGCCACTAGAAATGCATTCTCAGTAAGTACTCATTCATCATGATATACTTTGACGCAATCGCCGACATAAAATAGTCATACCTATTGGGAAAATACGCCAAAACAGAAAAAAAATACAAAAGAATAGCATGCTAAGCGTTTTCTAAAGACAACCAATAAATATATTTAAAAAAACGCCCTGTGTGGAATAAAGATTCCAATCTAATTTTCAGTATATCTTATATTCACAAGATACTGATACTTCTTAAAGGTAAAGACCAGTATTGGTAACGCCCCAATTTCAAAAAATGAAATGGAAGCTCTCATTACCAATCATGTGAAAGAATATGTTTTGACTAATACATGATGATACAAAATTTGCCGGGAAACCGCCTACTAATTCATATATTTGGTAAATTTATCTCTCTCATGGTCGTGTGAGAGAGATAGGGTAGTCCCATATACATCTTTCTGTGTATAGTGCTTGTAACTTTACGAAGAATGGGCCAAATTTCTTATCATTTTGATGATTCCAGAACCTTGCAGATGCTAGATGCTAGATGATCAACCTTTTCTGATCGATTCCACAACGTTTCTTTCACAATGCAATCGCATGACCATTACTGGTCTTTATCTTTAAATGTTGACAGGTTCGGGGAGGGGAGTAGATCAAAACAGGGGAACAGAGGGATGAAGAGCGGGTATAGGGCAAAACCGAGATGCAAAGAGGAATATGGTTATGAAAACTGTGGTGTGTTTATCTTATAGAATATCTATTTTGCACATAGAATAATAATTTGAAATATATTGTCAGTCTGATAATGCCTATTTATTTGTGCAACATCGACATGAATATAACTCACTTTAATGAATATGATTTTTTTTTTACCAGATTCCACTGAAGAGAACCTGCGCTAACGACACCTGCTTTCCTAATCTAGTCATATCACCCAAAGCGTAAGTACTAATTAAGGTTATAATGTCTCTCGATATCTCATAGAACTACAATCATGCCACTAGACTCTTTTAAAGGATTTATAGAACAGAATAAACAACAACAAAAAAGACGTTTAATAAGGTTATTAACAATATCTCTTAAAAGATTTTTGTATCCCAATTCAAGATTTTCTTTTGTATTGATACATGGTGACAATTTTGAGGAAAATCTCAGACAGAATTAGAATATGTTTTTACAGTATAATTTATGTTCAATTTTTTTAGCGTTGCATCTGATCAGGCTTACCTTGTGAAAAGGTGTCGACTGGCAGAGATTTGACATATTCTGAGACAGAATTAGAATATGCTTTTTACAATATACGTTCAATTTCCCAACGTTGCAATTGATGAGGCTTACTTTGTGAAAAGGTGCCGCATGGCAAATATTTTACATATTCTCAGCCAGAATTAGAATATGTTTCTTGCAATATACGTTTAATATTTCAACGTTGCATAATTATGATGAGGCGTGTCTTGTGAAAAGGCGTTGTATGGCAGAAATTCGACATAATTATTCTCATGGTTCTTTTAACATATTCCCATATTTTCAGGGAGACGGATTATCTTGTAGCAGGTGGTAGCGGTGAAGCCTACATAAGGGTGGATGTAGAGAACCATGGCGATGATTCGTTTTATTCTACTCTTGAGATTCACATCCCAGATGAGATCAACTTCAGCAGACTAGATCGAGCTGTTACGGTAAGAGATGAATGGATTATAAGAAGTGGTAATAATAATCTGGTTTGATATAGCGCTTAATACGAAATACCGTCTCTATAAGCGCTTTACAGATATTATTACCCTGGTCATCGGATTCATTCACGGACAATGTGCAACACCTCCACTCCCTGGGGAGTATTCCTACCATGTTTTCAAAGTCAGTGCATACGGCAATACCTAACACATAGGCTTTCGTCATCCTACCAGGTTGTTCAGAATAAAACAGGCAAAATCGTTAAACCAATTTGAATAATAATAGATGGGTTGTTGTTTGCCAAACCCACATATTGATGAGGCTTGCCTAAGAATACAGTTCGTTCCCTTTTTGCTTCGAGCTTCGGGTCATATTTTTATTAGGGTTTATACTTTTAAGGTTTTCGCTTCGCGCATTCATCTGCAATAAAGCTGATAAGCAAATTGGGGAAGATTTATGAATTGATAGAAGATGTGACACCAGATGGAAAATTTGCGCATAATAGGCATTTCATTACAAACAAAATATAGCCTATCTACAAATATTTCATGTTGAAGCAGAGCGGATGGGAGACAAATGTTAATAAAAGATCGGACATTAGTTTACAGTCCTTGTTGAGATGTTTTTTTTTCTTCTTGATATCTTTTCAGGATTCCTTTGTGACGTGTTCGGTCACAAGACGACTGGTTGTATGTAACATAGGTAACCCTATCAAGGCAGGTGGAAAGGTATGGAAACAGAGTTTATCAAAGCAGTAATTACTATAAAATAAGAGAAAAATTGTCATTGAGTTACAAATTCCTTTTTGGGGTGGTCAAACTCGGTTTTATACTATACTCAAATGCACGCATTACATAATCAACAGTAAGAGACGTACAAAATGTACGGGAGTTTGTGATCTACGTAATTAAAACAATGGTGGTTTTTATAATGAAAATATTCAATCACAACTGTGATCGCCTCATTTACATATTGTTAGAAATTTGTAGGACTATGTTTGTTAGTTAATATTAATATTTCAGTAATGTTTAACTTCAGTTAGCGTATTGCAAGTCATTTGACTGACTGATTTTTAATTCCCTTTTTGTTTTTCCTTCAGGTCAATATGCGAATCTGTTTCCAAACTGAAGATCTATCTGTGACAGAGCCCGAAATTATCTTCGCAATGATAGCCAAAAGGTACATAATAATTATGCTCTGCTTTGATCTTTGTGTTTTCACATTATCAGTAGGTTATGTATTATTTTCTAGGAGTCAAATTATCATGATATATAATCGAATATTGGTATCTGCGGTGTCCTACTTTGTTTATTGATTTGTTTGTTTAACTGTTTGTTTTGATTGCTCATTGTTTTGTGTGTTGTTATTCTGTTGATGTTTTATTTTTTGGAGGCCTCTGCTTCTGTTTTTTTTAAATATCTTACACTCTAGTTATGTTTTCACCTGCAAAAATATCTTTTCAGTACTGCATAGGCTACCTTAAGAAATGAAATAAACATATAGACAAGTGGATACAATTTCTTAGTTTAGTATTAGATATACTTTACTTCTTGGAAGAACCTTATAAGGCTACGAAGTATGATAATGTACATACAGAAATAATTATGAATATTGTCATAATTGTTGTCAACTTTATTGCCAAAAACGAAAACAGTATCTTATTCTATTTCTAGCGGAGATGATGAGTTGAGACACCATTCCGATGACAACCACGCCAATGTTTCTATTCCTGTTATTTCATCATCAAATATTACTCTTCGAGGGTAAGTACTGGCTTTTAAAGTATGTATTTGATAGCAGTATCTTTTAAGAGGCTTGTATCGACTTCAGAAAACAATTACTATTAATAATTAGAGCTTTGGTATTACATTGATTGTTATTGCTTCGATCGCAACGCGGTGGGTGGTTTAATTCAAGAGGGTCTGTCTCGCCAATTTTTTAGTTGTTGAAACCACATTTTTATCATGAAATACAGTAGGCCTATAATTTTAAACTTTGAATAAGTTAGAAAGCTTAATCATGTGAATACGATGCTTAAAATAACCCATCGTTCACGAGATTGTGTAAAATAAACAATTGAATTCATCAGAGACATATAACTAATAGCTTAAATAGGCCCTAAATGATATGAAATAAAATCATGATAATACTATTTACTCGATTGGCAAAACTGATACAAAAACTATTAAGCTATCTTGTTTATTTATGATAATTTATACTTACTTATCAATGTGATTCATTGCCATTTTTCACTTTTGTTCTTACCTCCTCCTTCTCTCTGTCTGTCTGTCTGTCTGTCGGTCTGTCTCTTTCTCTCTTTCTCTCTCCCCCTCTCTCTCTCTCATTCTCTCTCTCTCTCTCTCTCTTGGTCTCTCTCTCCCTCTCTCTCGATCCTCCCTTCCCCGTCGTCTCAACTCCCCATCGTCATCCGTATTCCTCATCTCTCCACCAAACAGGGAAGTGAACCCAGAGCTGATGATATTCAAAGAGAAAGACTATCCTCTCGATCGGGTGGTGGAGTTCCAAACCGACATCGGTCCTCTTGTAACCTACACCATATCGGTATGTCAACAATCAAGGATTTCGATTTTCTTGGTACAGATTTCATCAAACTTCATGATAATTATGCCACGCATGTGAAATCCTGAACTATATCCCTTTAATAGATTGCCCCTATTATAGTTTAAATGCTTCTTTGTTAGTTTCTTCTGTCGTCGCGTACTAATATAATTTTTTCAATTATCAATTCCTATATACAAACACCCTTGTATTTATGCGCTCTAGATTAATATTATAACATTTATTCTTTTCGTTATTACTACTATTTACCCTTAAAGAAGTGGGGTAAATAGTTGGATATTTTCTTTCTTTAGTCATTGAAGTTCATAAGCATTAACATTGAAATGCTTTTACACTTCTCTCTCTCTCTCTCTCTCTCTCTCTCTCTCTATCGTTCTCTCCATATTTCTCTCTCTATTCTCTCTCTATCTATCTCATGTACTGTTAATTTCTGACTTACCCTTTCTCTCCTTTTTCTCTCTCTCTCTCTATTGCTCTTTCTCCCTCTTTCTCTCGATTTGCTCTCTATTTCTCTCATTGTCTCCATGTTTCCTTTTATCTCTGTCCGTCTCTGTCTCTCTCTGTCTCTCTTTCCCCCTTATCTCTCTCTCTCCTTCCCTCTTTCTCTCTCTCTCTCTCTGTCTCTTTATTCACCCCCTCTCCCTCTTTCTCTCGATCTCTGTCTTCAGCTTATAAATAGAGGTCCAAGCCCTCTAGGTTCTACCGAGCTGGTCATCTCCTGGCCTACCTTCCCGGTCTTAGACGGTCAGCTTCTTTATCCGGTCAGTGGCAAGATGGACAATGGTGGCGATTGTTACGTCATCAATGGGCAATGGAACGCTGAAAATCTAACAACAGTAAGAAAAAAAATCAGAACATTAACTTCTAAAATATCTAGTGTATGACCATTCCCGTAATTACCAAAATAGTCTTAGAATGGGAATGGAAATATTCCATAATTTCAATATAAACATTATACCATAAATATTTTTAAAATCTTCCTTGCAATGTTTGTTACCACCCCCCCCCCCCCCCCCCAGTAAAGAATTAATTGAAGGTAACCAAACTTGAAACGTATCTCTGTCAGGAGATGGCACTACAATTATTGTCCGCAAGTCCGCAAGTGAATTCAGAAAAAAGTATTGTCCAAAGATATGCTTTGGGGAAATTTGTATAGGCCTATGCATATTGATGCGCATGTTTCGAAAAAATTGGTCCGATCACCCCCGCGCCCCACTTAACTTGTTATTTGGTTACTGAGCGATATCTGCCCTTCCTTTACAATGTTTGTACAATTAGCATGATCAATATCGATATTGTAGTAATTATTTTCTTTTCTTTTTTCTATTTTACATCTAGATATTCGGAAACTACAACCGCGGCAAACGGCGTCGTCGAGAGAGTTCTACGCCTACGTCATCTCGACCGAGAACCGTGTCACCATTAACCTCGACCGAGCTAAAATCACTCGCCTGTAGATCGAGTTTATCACCTTGTGATAAGATAGTATGCAACGTCGATACGCTGGCCAGGGGAAGACATTCAGAGAGGGACGAAGTGCTTGTCATAGTAACGGCACGCCTTAGAACAGATCTCTTGATAAAGGTATGGTAGAACGTAAATGCAGGATGAGGGTTAAAGAGCTATATTTTGTTTTACCTGTAACACGATTTATTGTATCAAATAAATCATCCCAGCTCTTCTTTTGACCGTCTTTGTATAAATTTACTTATTTCCTACTGTCTATCGACTCTATCCACTTTTTTCTCTTTTCATATTATGCTTATACCTGAATCTTTATTTCATTCTACTTTTTTGTGTGATCCCCCTCTTTTCTTCCAAATAATCGCTCTTTTAAAGTCGTGTTTCTTGATTTTCTTTCCAAATAAATGTTCCTCCCATTTATTCTTCGTCACTACTGCTCCTTGTCTTTTTTCATTCTCCTTTTCTCCTTTTCCTCTAAATTGTAGAGCTTTAAAAATAATGCTTATTCAAGCTTACTCTGATCGCTATCTTCCCTTCTATCTATCTCCATCATGTCTCTCTTCTATATTTTTTTAAACGCTTTTTCCTTTTAAATGTCTCCTTCTCTCACCCACAGTACAATATAACAGGATTCAAGCTGATGACTCGTGTAGAAGCTTTAGTCAAAGACAGCCTTCATCCCAGCACACCGTTTCGCAACTTACCGACAGGGGAAGTTCAGGTAAAACGAGTGATCTTCTATGACAGTATTGTGCACCGACCTTTTGTTTGTTAATAATAGTGGGTTCTTGTATAGCGCTCGTGTCTGTCAGACTTGACACTCTTGACGCTCCCGATTATTACCCTGGCTTACGGCGCTCTAGCATTTCAAGGAGTTAATTCCTACCAGGTACCCATTTACATCACCTGGGTTGAGTGTGGCAAATGTAGACCAATGTCTTGTCAATGTACATCAGTGTCGCAGCGGGACTCGACCACGGACCCTGTGATCGACAGTCCGGTGACATATCCACTCGACCACGACACATATTAGAGTGATATACCAAACTCAGTGGGGTAGTGTGTGTGGAGCCGCTGGGGGGGGGGGGGTGGACTGGAATCATGGAGGGGCAGCATTAGTCTTACTTCGTGAATGAAATATGATTAACGCGGCCACCAACGTGGCAAGTCGCGGAAACGGTTCTTTTATCTCCCTGTTCTTCCCTCACTTTTATTTTCAACATTTTGCCATCTAGTGCCTCTGCCCCATGTGTAGCTATGTCATGCTCACCGGTCAAACTATTTCAGCAATATGCAACCACACTTTGAAATCCCGATCCATCTTTCACACTTTCACAAATCCATAATAATGACTAGAACAATAATTTGTATGGTTTGAAAACGATATTTACTTATATATATATATATAAAACCGGTTCTAGGACAATTACCCCCTGGGCAATCACCCCCCGGAAAATTACCCCCCGGAAAACTACCCCCTAAGGACAATTACCCCCTGGAATATTACCCCCCGGAGAATCACCCCCCGAGGACAACTACCCCCCAAGGACAATTACCCCCCCGGAAAATTACCCCCCGGAGAATTACCCCCCGAGGACGACTACCCCCCGAGGACTATTACCCCCTAGGAAAATTACCCCCCGAGGACAATTACCCCTAGGACAATTACCCCCCGAGGAAAATTACCCCCCGATGACTATTACCTCCGAGGACAATTACCCCCCGAGGACAACAACCCTCCGATGATAATTACCCCCCCCCCCCCCCCCGAGTACAATTCCTCCGATGACATTTACCCCTCGAGAACAACTACCCCCGTGGACAATCAGGATTCAATAGCAAAAGAAGATCTGACACATTGAGAGATGGCTACGAGCCCATAAGATCCCCTGCATGAACCCATATTCTTTCAAATACTATATCACGTTGTCTTCCTCATTACTACACATTTCCCTTTTATTATGATTTATGCAACGCCAGTGCGGTTGCTAATTTCCACGAAGGGTGTAAGTTTTAGGTAATTGTCCAGCGCTTTTCAAAATGCATAGAAATACATTTCTCTGGAGCAGCGTTATTTTAACTTTTTGTTAGTCACGGTACCCTCCTAAGAAATGAAAAGTTTCTCCCAAATCCCAAAGTCTTTACAGGTTATTAATTCTGCATGACTCTGGCTCTCGTCAAGTGCTATGCACACACGTATGGGCACATTTAAGAATGAAAAGGAGAAGACATTTTCGAACTGGTAACAAATTAGTTTGTAATCCACACACTAGAAACTATTTAAAGTACTGTATGCGGGCACCTTGCCGCCAAATGTACATAAATAAAAAGTGATATATTCGGTCATGACCTTGATACACGAATTTGAGGATATTCGGGCCTCTCGTTGCCCTTATTTACCTTGCTGTCAAAATATTGTCAGCGAGCGAGAAAGGAAGACACTTTAGTATCTTCAAAAAAATTATTTTCTCATGTAATTAGATATTTTAACCGTTTCTGGTATTTGATTTTTTTTACAAAATCAACGTTTTCCAAATCATTCTCTTGCGGCACCCCGGTTGAAAAACGCTGTGCTGGCGTTATAAAATCAAATGAGATGAATTACCAGAGAGCTGATATTTATTTTCTTTTGACATGGCACCGTACATTTAACTTGAAGGCAATTTCTATTTTAAAATATTTTAACGTACACGAAAACATATTATACTTCAGCATGACAACAGAAATTAACAGATAACGTGAAGAAAACCTTAATTATGGATCATGGCATGGATGACGGCCCATTATATACATACAAAGACAAATACACGATCAGCTGATTAAAAAAGTTACAGAGATTGCATAAAGGAAATCTTACATCCTAATTTCTTTGTTGTGCCATTGATGGTGAGAGAGGCTGTAACGCGTACTCATCTGCGCGCAATGTATTGTTCAATTTCTAAGAAATATAATTTCTGTTCTTTACTCGGTAGCAAAACTACAGGGGAATTGGGCAACCCCCACCCCCCATATCGAATTTAATAATTGAAAAGACTGAAATGAACTTCACAAATAACAAAGAAAATGAAGGTTTATGCAATTTTCTGTAAATAGCAATTTGGAGAGAAGCTATATTTATACGTCACAGTGTTATAAATTCCTCGGGGGTTATTGTCCTCGGAGGGGGGGGGGGGGGGGGAGTTGTCCTCGAAGGGGGGAGGGGTAGTTGTCCTCGGGGGGTAATTGTCTTCGGGGGTAGTTTAACATAATATGTTATTACTACCCTTCTCCAATCTAATATGCTGAGCGCCTAGCTAGAAGGCAGAAGGTCCCATTGTTATAAATCACGACCTCCCGTTCATGAGGCGGGCGCTCTTACCACTGAGCCACCATGCCCAGTAGTGTCCATGGGGGGTAATTGTCATCGGGGGGTAATTGTCCTCGGCGGTAGTTGTCCTCGAGGGGTAGTTGTCCTTGGGGGGTAATTGTCCTCGGGGGTAATTGTCCTCGGGGGTAGTTGTCCTCGGGGGGTAATTGTCCTTGGGGGGTAGTTGTCCTTGGGGGGTAATTGTCCTCGGGGGTAATTGTCCTCGGGGGTAGTTGTCCTCGGGGGGTAATTGTCCGCGGGGGGTAGTTGTCCTCGGGGGGTAATAAATTCTCCGGGGGGTAATTTTCCGGGGGGTAATTGTCCTTGGGGGGTAAGAGTCCTCGGGGGGTAATTCTCCGGGGGGTAATTTTCCGGGGGGTAATCGTCCTACGGGGGTAGTTTTCCCGGGGGTAATTGCCCGGGGGGTGATTGCCCAGGGGGTAATTGTCCTGATACGTATAAAACCGTATGACCAGTGTTAAAATGGTAACATGAGTGTTTTTCTTCTTATATCTGCTATAAATCTCTGATATCGTGTAGATTAGTACGACGGTGCTCGCTGAGATCGATCAACCTCAAGCAGATGTTCCTTATTGGGTGTACATTGTCGCCATCGTTGGGGGTCTCTTTATACAACTCGTGTTCCTCATTATACTACAAAAGGTACGTTTGACAAAGAGATTTGATTTAAAAGTGTACAAATAAATCAACGTTGAGATGATAAGTAATGTAATTCTACTTTGAGAATAGTACAAATGTCAAAATTCATATAATTGTTTCCTGTTGGCCTTTGTTATTCCCACCACATTATGAGTAGTATGCTTCTTTTGAAGTTTTGTTATTTTTATATACACATACTGATTGTATTTCTTAAATGTGGAAATAAACTTGATAAGAAGTCCGATGAAACTCGCGAACATCTGACATTTCGATGTTCTTTCATTTTTATGTGAATAATTTTTTTAAATTTTGTATATATTTTCAATCTGACAAAACATTATGAAATAAAAAGTACGCTTACAGTAAGCTTGCAAGTAAAAATCGTTGCGAAATAATAATAAAAGTGTTATTTTTTTTATTTCTGTTTTTATTGGTAAATCAACAGAAATCACAATATTTACAGATAATTTAATAATTAGAAACAAATTTACTAAACAGAATAAAGCAATAACAATAAAATAAAGTCAAAGGTACAGAATAAAGTCAAAACAAGGCAAGAAATTGAAAAAGTTACAAAGTAAATATTGTTCAAGAACGAAGCTCCCGAGACAAAAAAAAAGGTGAAACAGTTGATATCACTATAGTTATTTATTGTAAACCCTCATAATTTCTACCGCTCCATGGATAATCCTATACATTTCCTATCGTTTCTTGTTTTTCTTTTCTGTAAACAGACTGGATTTTTTAAGCGAAAGAAGATTTCACCGAAGCGGAGGGAATGTCTAAACATGGAGAGTGAACCAGTAGTCCTCGTATCAGCAGCGCCATTAATAGAAAGAAATCGTTTATCTTCACCGATGGTTCGTAATCCTTTAACACGTGACAAACTCTTTGATTTCGACAACATAAGCAGTTAAAAGACATTCAAACTCAAACATGAACAATAAAGATGTTTGATATTTGAAGATACCCTACGGCCGATGGGCTTTCTCCTGAGAATCATTGAAAACTTTCGCATTTTGTCTTGTTTGAAAGCGGTAAATGACCAGACAGGAAAGACATTTAATTCTTGGAAGCTACCCGTGTAATGTTCGGCTGGTATTTTCATGAGAAAATGATAACAGAGAGAGAGGAAACACTTTATATTATCATTTTCATCGGAAGCAATAACGTGCTGACAGAACAGATGTTCAATCTTTGGAAGCTGCCAGCATGCTCGAAGGACGTTTTCCTATATCAGACCAGAGGATGATTGTGATAATGTTGGAAGGATCAGACACGATGCTGTTTTCCGTAGTGATAATAAATGCAAGCCTATTGTCAGTAGCGGATCCAGGGGGCGGGGCGGGGCGGGGGCCGGGCCCCCTCCCCTGGGAAAAAACAGGTACAAACACGTTAATTTTACCTTCATTTGGAGACGGGCCCCCTCCCCTGGTGCTCAAGGGGGGGGGGGGGGTGCGATTTTCAAATTTTCGAGGGCAAGAAAAAAAAGTACTCAATCCCCCCGCTTTATTCATCGGCTGGCTGTTTCGCCGCTAAATATTCTTTCACGAATTGGGCCCCCTCTTTGGCCCCCTCCCCTGCCGACGGCTGGATCAGCCCCTGCCTACTATATTGTCAGCTGATCCTCTAACAAAAGGATATGCAGGATCGAGTACCGCTGCTAAATACGCCCTTTTATCAGTGTTTATGTTACATAATGGTTGATTGTTGATTGTCGTTTTGTTTATTTTTCTTGAAAAGTGCAATTTTTAGTTTTCTCTGTGAAGGAAGTGATTTAAATTTATGTTTCATGATTTTTGTTCTTTTCCCCTCCTTTTCTTTCAATATATGTAACAGTGCCTTTGTATTAAGTAATTTCGCATCTATTCCTCGGTTATAACTAATTACACCGACGACTTGATTAGTACTGTTCTCTTTTATACTATTGTGAGTACTCCGGGAAGGACTGCAAACTATATCTTTGTAAACATTTTTTATCAAGTATAACATCTGAAGATTTATTGAGTTTTGAAGAGTACAATGCGATTCATAATTCGTTGAAGTATCTCTGTAAGTTTTCTGTTTTGCTTTATTGGATGTAGAAAGAATTACGGTAAAAAAAAGTAAGTGAGAGAGAGAGAGAGAGAGAGAGAGAGAGGGGAGGGAGAGGGAGGGAGAGAAAGAAAGAGAGAGGGTGTGTGTGAGAGAGAGAGAGAGAGAGAGAGAGATAGAGAGAGAGAGAGTGAGTGAGAGGGAGATAGAGAGAGGGGGGCTGAGATGGATGTGATTGGAGAGAAAATGTTCATGAAACATGTATAACTTTAGAAACAACATTCTTTTGTAACGTGTATATCCACCAAGCTAGAATGAGTTAATGCGGTGAAATGCAAGATAGGGTTGGTTTAATTCTATTCCTCCATTATACACAGAGTATAATTTTGTTCAGAACCGAGTTTGAATTCGGACGTAAATCAATAATCCTTTATATTGATCTTTCTTGACACTTGGAATTCTGTACTTCAAAATATTTCTCCTTATAGAAAATCATATCTATGTCCAAATTCTCGCCAGGCGCATGCACTCGATATTGGAAACCGAATTGTCAACTTAGTCATAAATTATAAGAGCTGGGAATGAGACTCATTATAATCAACCAATTTGTGATGATGACTGTATTAAAATCATGTTATAAAATACAAATAAATTGTGACTCGTTAATTTGTTCATAGAGTGTGTCGTGTATATACTCATGCAAACTGTATTCACTGCAATTCCCCTAGAAAAAAATGGCATTAGTGGGAATTAATATTAAACCTACCAATGAAAAGGGTGTTGAATGTAATTTGATGACGTTTCCAAAGGGATGGTTAAGGAATTTTGAATACGTACGGTGGAGGAATATTGCACAATGGTTACTTTTGTCGAGTGAAATTCAGAATGATAATAAACGAAACGTTGTGTTGTCAGTACATTCAATGCATTTTGCGGGTAATGTTTCCGTTAGATCGAAGCCCCTCTAAAGTGTTGGGAAGCCCAACATTTTTATGACAAAATTTCACTTCAATTGTATAATGAAGTGAGAAAGGATGACATAAGAATTAGGTTTTCTGCGTACAACCCAAATCGGCCGCTCCGCTTCCATTGGTGACCAAATCATAAATGATAGAGAAAAGGGGAAATAGGAAAGCGATGACAGAGAAAGGAGAAAAGAATGTATAAGAGAATAAGTTAGAGGGAGATAGGTAAATGAGAGAGAGAGAGAAATGGGGGGGGGGGGGGGGGTTGAAGAAGAAAAAAAAGAAGAATAAGAACAAAAATCGCTACCGTAAGTATTTGGGTGGAAATGTATAAATAAGTGGGGGATCCACGTGAGGGCCGAATAGCCCCCTCCCCCCTTTGGCGGCCTAAAAAAGAAGGAAAGAGAGAGAGAGCGACAGAAGAAAAAAGAGGCAAATAAAAGATCAAATAAAATCGTTCTGGTCTATAAAATATACCAAATTGATCACTACGGTTCAATGAGTTTTGTTACATGGGGGAGTTTCACGGGCCGATTCACTGAAATGCAGAAATATTTGCAAATATATCTGTCAACAATTATTGAAAGGTCAAAGGCTTTTCCCTTATGGAAAAGGAAGCATTTCTTCTTTTGAACTATTTTAGTGGCGGATAATAGAGATGGAAGGTTATTGATGATGCAGTTAGCCAGTTAACTTCGAATGTCCTAACTCATGCCCTAGAGGGAAGTTATCCTATAATGTAGGAGCCTCTATAGGGGTAGTTGTCCGGGGATAGTTGTCCGGGATCATGATATTCCGGGTGTGATACCCGTCCTGATCCATAAGGCGGGGACTGATCTGATGGACTTGCTTGCTACCTACCACCCCACCACACGAATATTTTAAAAGGACCAATATTGAGGGAACGACACCATAATCTGTACAGCGATGTGATTCGTAGAAATATGTATAATTTATACTTAAATGAATAATAAATCTCGACTATATTTAATTGTAAACAAAGAAAAAGAGATAGACACGATGATTTCAGCTAAAAGTTGTCAGCAGGCCTGGCGAAATTGAGCTCGTGCCCCTAATATAAGATTGTAACCGTATTGGATGTGTTGAGCTAGAGGGCGTGCTGCTCCTTACTTCTGTTACGCTATTTCATTTTCATCTCGTTCTTTTTAAAAACTTAAAGGTAATACAAAGTTTTGGTATGGGGCCAAGAATTTGGTTCAAATGAACATATTGGAAGCATATGCGATTACCTTCAATATTTAGTGATCGTTGACGCGGTTGAAATCGAGTCTAAAGTTATGAAATTGTAAATAATACACTCCATATGTTGTATAGCTCCCTCTCAAAGTCAAGATATTAATTAAGCTATTAAACAATGTTTCTTGACTAAAATCGACCGATAAGCTATTCCCGTTTCGAAATCATATATCACAACTACATTCTGAGCTTTTCATAGTCGCAGCTACCATTGTGCGGCCGTAGGCGCTATTTGAAATTTATCAAAATTTACCGGGAGCACCGGTTAATTTTTATATTCAATCTTTCTCGAAAGCAGATATGTTTTTAGGGGCTAAATTTTCTACTGCTTTTAATACATCCACATGGGCATCCAGATATATCAAAATTGTAAAGAATCCTATCCATCCAATTTTCAAAATTTCCCAAAACTTTGTATTACCGTTAACCATCCTCCCCCTCTTCCTCCTCCTCATCCTCCTCCTCGTCTTCCCTTTCCAACATCTTCAAATGACCAATATTGAGGAAACGCCACCTCATATTCAATTAGCCAGGTGGTTTGTTAGATGCGTTTCTGGTATTATGCTATAATGTTTTTAAGTATTTGTTATCAATTTAATGAAGAAATAACATTTTCAACTACCTTAAAGTGTAAAATAGACATTGACAAGCGGTTTCTATGTATCAAGCTGTCACCCCCCCCCCCCCCCTCCCACCGTACAAATTGTGCCCATACGCCTACCTTCTGTGTCAAGAATGTGTTGCCCTACTTTTTTGCGCTTTTGTATAATTTCATTACATTATTTGTCTTTCTTTCTTTCTTTGTTCTCCTTTTTTTCTCTCAAATTCCACCGCTATTTTGAAAAAAATGACTTTTGAAGCGCACCCACGCCTGCCAACTGCAATATTATTCTTTTCAAATGACTCTGTGACTGCGTTTTCTGAATTGCACATTGTGCACAAATATACCTTCTCGCTGATGTGTTTGTAGTTGGGGAATCTATTGTCCAAACAGTATTCCCTTCTTTATCAGAAAGGTGTGTAATCCGGCAAATAATATTGTAGGCATATATTTATATAGGATATGTGTACAAAGTGCACCAGAGTGGAGATCTACATGACTTGTTGATCAACCTTTTAAGTTACTACAACTAAAACGATCAAGAGCTATTGCATTGGTACTATTTCGATATTAGAGAAGTCAGAGCGCAGAGCAGTCAGTTCTATGTCGTCTACATCTTACTATAAGAATTGGTAAGTTCCCTTTAATATTACAACGATAATATCTCTTTGATTACAGCTAATTGGCATTCCTTCACGAAACCATAAGTACATTGTTAGCGTGTGGATCAAAATCACTATGATGATGATGATACAATTTGCGACTTTGTCATATATGATAACTTGCTATGTATATATACCGGATAGGAAATATTAGGGGGAAATGTGAATAGATAAATAAAACGAAATGTATAGCTTCCAGATCAGTATAGGCCTCTATTCCAGGACTACCACCCTGAAATATATACTGAATCTCATCACAATCTCTCATTGACAACTTCCCTCGGACAACTAACCCAGGGAAATATTACAACGAAACTTTTGCCCCTGCGTCAGTACCCCCCCCCCCCCCCCTACCGGTACTCATCAAAGATTATAAGGGCAGTTTGAAAGAAGTGGTTTTCCGCTCATATTGTTCTCGGAGTCATTATATTTCGTCAGTTGGTTATCCAGGAAAAATTGCCCGAAAATGTAGCCCTATAGTGCAAAATGGAGGGGGAGTGGAAGGGGCAGAGGCTGTCCGCGATATTTGATTACGATAGTTGTCCGGGATGTATTTGTTCGAGAAAGTCTAGGTATCCTTTGTTTTAAAGGCACACTGTCCTACTTGTAGCTACTTGCTCCCTCCGATATAGAAAACATCCCCAATCAGTGCCTGTTGGTCCCCCATGATCCTCTTTTTCTTATGTTAAATGAGAGGTGAGTTAATGAGATAGCCACCTGTCACAGTGACTGGGTGGTCTAATCCCTTCTAGTTGAAGTAGTAAAGCCTGCCTTTAATTCCGAGCTAGTAAAAACAATGGTCAGTAGGTTTTTTCAGTTTGAAACACATCTTCTGAAAGACAAAACACCAATGTTACCAAAGGGTGCATGCCACAGAATGACTGATTAATCGTGGAGAGGTATTACATTTTGTCTGATGTACACACCTATACAAGCTAAACAATAGTAGGAACAATTATTATAGAAACGTATTGGTATACATGCTTCAGCTGTTCAGCGTGGTGTATATCAGAGAGACGCTACATGAAAACGATAGGATGTTTAAATTGGACAATACATTATTCAAAATAACCTGGCCTTAACAATTTAAACTACTCTGTCTAAACTATATCAAGTAAAAACAACCAGGAATGCAATCAACTCTTTTTGACCAGAGGCGTAGTGTAAGTGCACCCATTGAGGGGGGCGGCGGGGGGCACTGAAATAGAGGGGGGCACCGGTCTTACTGGGGAAATGAAACGCGAATTTTAAGAATGCTATTCTTTAGGGGGAGGGGGGATAGGGATGATCCAGGCTTTATGTTTCGATCTGTTTTTTGTTACTTTATATAATTTCCCCACCACTCGATTACCAAAAGAAAATGACAGGGGAGGGGTGGAGGCATGCCCCCTGTATTTACGCCATTGCGTTTGATCACCACGTTGAACGGAAATACACAAGGCTCAACATGAACAAGGGACTACAGAATAGTCCACCGGCCTATAGAAACTGGTTTCCTAATCTAAGTTTATTCTGTGTACGTCCGTTATTGTCATTTTATATTGACAAGCTAGGTCGAGAGAAGGAAACGGGGAAAATAATTTTGTTTGTGGGAATATATTAACGGATCATGAGCTCAGCTATTAATCGAAATTAAATTATACTTTCATTTTCATTTTCCTCATCACTCAATGCATGTTTCTAGAAACACTTTCATGACGTGAAGCTACAGTTTTGAAACAACGCGGAACTATGGAAAATACAACGGATCAGCTCCAATACAGTTGGACATGGGCCCCTGTCGCTTGGGAATGGTGGGAGATCCTCCAGCTCATCTTGGCTATAGTTGGCATCCTGGGCAACTTCCTGGTGATGATAGTCCTGCTCCGTCCAAGGCATCGTCGATGCGCCACCGATACGCTCATCGGAGCTTTGGCCGTCGCCGACTTTCTGACGTCCATCTTTATCATCCCCCATCAACGAGTCATCAGTCTCCCGGACACCCCCGGAGGACAGTTCTACTGTAGGATCATCCACTCCTCTGTCTTGATGTGGATCTCCATATGCGGTTCGATCTTCACCCTGACAACCATCTCGATTGAGAGGTTGGCGGCAGTCAGGTATACTTCTCTGCATCGAGTTCTGTTCACTCATACACGTATACCTATCCTCATCGTTGCCTTGTGGATTCTGGCTTTCGTCATCAACACTTTCAGCCTGTATGTCCACTTCGTACAGGGAGGTGTCTGCGTCACGCAGTTCCCTTCTCCAGATTTCCAGAAGTTCATCGGCGTGTCTTTATTCATCATCGAGTACGTTGTCCCGATCCTCATCATGATCACCGCCCACTCGATGACCCTGTACAGTCTCCGACAACAAGGTGAGAGGTCAGATCAAGGTCAAGAGCCGATGGCGTCGAAGCTTAAAGAGGCGCAACGTCGCGTCCTACAGATGCTGCTCATCGTCGTCATCATCTTCATCGTCTGTTGGACGCCGGATCAGTTCGGCTTCTTGGTGTTCAACATCGGCGTCGTTGACGTCAGCCATCTCTTTAGTCCCCTCTATCGATGTTTCGTCGTCCTCGCCTTCGCCAACTCATGTGCAAATCCGTTCATCTATGCTGGGAGGAGTCCAGGCTTCCGGAAGGCTTTCTTACAGATGTTTGGCGGGAAGAGCCGCCACTATGGCGCTCACTCGGTCTTTGCGGATCTGATCGACGATAGTAACACGACGGTTAACGCTACAAACCTCGGTGAAATGGACAAAATCTAAAACAAGTATGCGTTCAAGATTATCATGTATTGTTTTGAGTTACGTCTTGTACATCCATTATAATTACAATTCGTACGATATATGTTTATTGCTAATTTGATTACCTAGCTAAATCGTCTTTTTATTACTTTTTTTACTTGTTGATATCATGCCCTAATGTTGTCATTGACGGTTTCAGCCTCTTTTATATTTAATGGTATATTTATTCAAAATCTAATTCGCAGGCTAGGCTGAATTGTACATTTTGTTTCCTTCAAATTAAAACAAATTGCATATAACAATAGATAACAATACCGTACCAACTTATTATCAAGGGGAAAAATAATATTAGTACGCAATTTGGCACGGTAAATATAATCCAAAAGAAAGAAGAGAAAGCAGAGATAGCAACCATTAAATCAGGGATATGGGTCAAAATAGAAATTAAAAAATAAGGAAATGAAAAGGAAAGAGGGATAAAGAGATGTGAGAGATTGAATGTAGAAGGCCGTTAACCGGTAACATTAATAATATTACTTTTTTTTTGTAATAGTATTGCATGTCTCTTGACATTTCAATGCGCTTTACAATATTCATAGTAGGTCTAAGTATAACAAGATCATGAAAGGAAGATGAAACAGAAACATATAAAGAAAACAATGAAGTGCTTACAAAGAGAAAAATTTACCACATTACTTATCCTTTATTAAATACTATTGATGTGAAAATTTGAAAAGATAAGTTTTGAGTTGAGATATGAATGTTTCAATATTAGATTATAACGTAATCGAGTTTGGGAGGGAATTCCATAAAAATGGTGCTATATGAGTGAAAGCCCTATATCACCATATGCTTTTGTTCTGCCTCTCTTAGCTTCGAGGTTTTGAGATGCAGAACGCAAGGACTTTGAAGAAAGATATTGCAAGGCAAGATCAGAGAGATATTCTGGAGACAGACCATTTAATGATTTGAAGGTTAGCAAAATAATTTGAACTGGATACGGAATTTAACTGGGAGCCAATGTAATTTTTTGAGGATGGGTGTTATGTGTTGACATTTCTTTTGCAAGGAAACCAGACGTGCAGCAGAGTTTTTAATCCGTTGTAACTTGTTTTATCTTTATCACAAATACCAATGAGGAGACATTGTTGAGGGTCGATGAAAAACTGCGTAATTTGTGTATGAAACGTTACTTATTATATTCCTTCTAACATGCAAAAAAAAACCTGAACAAATTTCTCAAACCACAAAGATATTTGTGGTTTTCTTTACATGCGTCAATGTGTACCTTCTAGCAAAAAAATCTCCCAATCAATTTTTTTGATATTTCAACACTTAAATGTTTCAACACATAAATGCTTTGTGACGATTTAAATTCACCTAAAATTTAATAAAATCATAATTTAGTTGGGAGAATTTAGGAATCGATCAGATCAGTTTTCCCCATTTTTATCATTAATAATGGTCTGTTTTCACTCAAACTTTCAGATTATCTTTAATTGTACATCTAGCATTGAAGTCACTACCTTAGCACCATTTTCTCTCGTCTGAACAATGTTATCAAGTCCCTTTAATAAGGCCTGTTTTCAATATCATGTCATTGACCTCTTGTCGTTTAGTCTTGTTTATTGGTTGAGCAATCAATAAAGAGATGTACCAAAATAATTGTGTTTTTCAGGTTTTTTATAAGGTATTCAATCGTACTGAAATTATCATTTCGTCCAAACATAATGCATCATTATTTCTATCCATCTTTCTGATCTCTCACCACCTGTCTCTCTCTCTCTCTCTCTTTTCGCATCTCTCCGTTTACCTCCCGACGAGTCTTTCTCTCTCTCTCTCTCTCTCCCTGGTTCTCTCTCTCCCTGGTTCTCCTTCTCCTTCTCTCTCTACATCTATTCATCCCCCATCTCTCGATCTCCATACCCACATTTATGTTTATCTTAAAGCACGTTAGATACTTGATATTTTCAGAATATAATTTATTTATTTACCCTGTACATCAGGCACAAATCAAAAAGAATCAATTACAGTTCTCTTTAAAGCAATCATACAAACAATAGTACTTTATCATACACAAACAATATATACTCTATTTTATAATTCAAATTCACTTCTCAGACATATTAGATAGATAATGACATTTTCAACAGTGTTTAAGTGAATACAATTAATTTGAATAACCTGTATTGCTCCAGGCATATAGGGTTAGGGTTGCAAATGGTTTATAAGCGAGGTTTAGTGTTAGGGTGTTGCAGGAATTTGCACGGTGAAAATCTCAAAACTTGTAAAAGGGCCAACAGGTAATGAAACAATCATAATTGAAGTCTTTCCTAACGGTATAAAAACATATGGTGGTGAAATAATAATTATTAGCAAAATTACATCATTTTCCTTTGAATTTTTTAATTTTGCAACTGGCAGCGTTTTTAATCACCCTATTTGAATCCCATAGTTGTATAACACTTGCTACTGTGATAATTTCTCTGCGTAAATTTCCTATGCTAACCGAATTCTTATACCAAAATTTGTTTGTAGCAGCGAGAGGAGTTTATGAAAGCATATTATGTGCACAATTTCTTATCAAAAGACTCTCTGGTTTTCTCTGTATGGGTGAAAACCATTTGCAAACCTTGACCCAATAACTTTTATGAAATAAGTCCCAGAACATTATTGTTACAGGAGCAAATTTGGGGTCATGAACCACACAGTTCCAGTTCAGCTAATCGTTTTTCATCAATAGTAATCCAAATTTTGGTCTCAAATCGCTAAATATGTAGCATAATACCCCAATCACACATATCAGAACGATACCTAATCGACAAAAAAATTACGTTCCCTCCTATGGCAAAGAATCGTTCAGCCTAGGGTCACTTTGGAGTCGGTCTGGTGATTGGGGTATCACGAGTCAGGGGCGGATCCAGCTGGCGGCAAGATGGGGGGGGGGGGGGGCAATTTGTGAGAAAATATTAAGTGGCGACTCAGCCACATATGAAAACGTTGTATCATCCGCTTAATCTGACCTGCGTGCATAAAACAAATAAGTATTTATGCATAAAAAAGTGAAGTTTTCTATAAAGTGCGTTTCTCTCCAGCATTGGGGTGCCTGGGAGGCTTTTGGGTAATCTTCCAAAAAGTATGATAAAATTAAATAAATAATATTATTAAATAGGAGGGGGGGGGGGGTTAAGAGCATTTCTTTTTTGGTCTAATTTGTGAGGAAATATTTAGCAGCGAATCATCCAGCCGGTGAATAAGCGGGGGGGGGGGGGGCGAAAAAAAAAACCTGTTTTATTATTTTATTTTTATTTATTTTTTGCTAGAGGGTCGGGCCCGTCGCCCCCCCCCCTTTGGATCCGCGCCTGTCAAGAGTGTCAATTGATTTATTTTTTAGATATTTTATATTTTGGTATGGTATGGTATGGTATATTTTATTTATTCACGGTTAAAAACAAAAAATACAATTGTGCCCGCATTCAGCAAAAGCTGTTTTTCAGTGAGGCCGTGATTACATATAATTAGAACAGAATATAAAACAATGAAAATACAATTTACAAACAAATATGCAAGTTATAATAAGTGAACATATATACAGAAATTTAAGTACAAAATAGAATCATAGTGACTAAGTGAGGGGAAAAGAAAAGAAAAAAATTATCTACGAGATGAAAGAAGTGAGCAAATATCTTGACTCCTTTATTAATGAAAATCTAATATTTTTAAAGTAAATACTGTCTAAAAGAAACCTAACTAACTCATGTCCCTTCGCCATCACATCTATCATAATTACCATCTTAATTCTTACATGGAATTCATGATAAATTATTTCATTTTCTTCTTCACAAAATTTAATGCAGGAACTGAACTGTACAAGGGAGGTGTCATTTTCCATATTCCCTAGTCCTAAAACTAAGCACAAATTATACAAAATAATATCACTGATATGAAAAATCCAACAAATGAAACCTAGAATAGAATGGTCCCCCATGATCCCTTTTTTCTTGCGTTAATTGAGAGCTGAAAGATGGCGAAACTAGTGCAGGCAGGCTTGAACGAAACAAAGTTACGAGAGAAATAGATAGAAAAGGAAAACCAACAAAAATTAATTAACAATGGTTTGCGCGAAGCGCGGAAGCTTTGGCGATTCATTAAATTATTAGAGAAAGAAGACGATTCGTTGAAACGTTCTCGACTCCTAATCCTTGTCTGAATTTAGTTCCCCCCCCCCTCCCTCGCGAAGCGCGGAAGCTTTGACGTTTCATTAAATTATTAGAGAAAGAAGACGATTTGTTGTACCGTTCTCGACTCTTAATCCTTGTCTGAATTCAGTTTTCCCCCTCCCGCGCGAAGCGCGGAAGCTTTGACAATTCATTAAATTATTAGAGAACGAAGACGATTCGTTGTATTGTTCTCGACTCTTAATCCTTGTCTTAATTTTCAAAAAAATGTTTCTTTGTCTGGTCCTTTTTCTTCCTACTTCCTCTTACATTTTTTCTCTTCTCTCTCTCCTTTTTTTGGGCCAGCGTTATGGGGAAGCGACCGCCCCCACCGCCCCCTCCCCCTGGCTTCCTACCTTCAGAAAAGGGATAAGCACAGGCGTCTTGCGAAGGTAGTTTTGATAGGACGGGTCGTTACCCCCACTTCATCATCCCCGTCTCTTCAGCAAGCGGTACTCCGGTCGGGACTCCGGTGAACTTCGTGAGTACCACGGTCACATAGATGGGCGAGATGACAGTGAGATGCTGCCAGCCGGTCAGTGAGGTGGAAGCGGAAATGTAGAGGCCCAGCCAGCACAGGATCTCACCGAAGTAGTTGGGGTGGCGACTGATGCTCCAGAGACCGGTGTTGATGAATTTACCCTGATAAATGATGGAAGAGAGAGATGAGTCTGTGATCAGGTCCAGAGAAATCTGTGTGTAGTTATTGTTTAGCCATCATGCATAATTATATCAGATCTGATAGTACAGAAGTGCAAGGAGTTTCACTTCCGACAGACATGAGCACTTTAAAAGAAGGCACTACACTCATTTAACAAAAATTGTTGTAGCTTCTCTTTTTTGTTGACATACTATGCTAGGGGTGTTTCGGACTGGTGGATAAGCCTCTGAACTGTGAACCACAAGGTACAGGGATTGAATCCCTGCCACATCACCAACATCCTTTGGCAAGACATTAATCTACATTTGCCACACTCAAGCCAGGCATCGTACACTGTATGTGGGTAGTTGGTACCTGGTAGGGTTTACTCCTTGAGTAGCCCTATGGTTGCTGGAGCTTATGCCTGGGTAGTAATAATCAAAGTACTTTAGAAGTGAAAATAAAAAACCTAACACAAACAAAAAAATCCCAATTCATATTTTGACACAAGCCACACCAAGTACTACTTGAAAGAAAGGCTTTGAAAATTACATAAAATAACTTACAGCATTTGCAGGATTGGCTCTGAAAACAGATTTCTGCCTATCAGCCATGACTTCCATCAAGAACCCAACTACCCAGGTACCCCATCCGATGTAATCACGAGCACACAGTGGGCTGTCCTTCTCGACACCATTCAACGCAATGGTGGGGCAGAGAGTGAGAAATACCCAAACAGCTTTGGAAGAAAAAGGAAAATGATATGAAACATTCAGGCTAAAAAATGGAAACGTGTAAAAATGTTAACTTTTTTTTAGATGGGCCCTCTCCCCTGGCGCTCAAGGGAGGGGGGTGCGATTTTCCAAATTTTCGAGGGCCCCCAAAAAATGAGTGCTCACTACCCCCCCCCCCCCCCCCCACCCCCACTGAGCGAATTATCGGCTGGCGCGATTTTAAAATTTTCGGGAGCAAAATAAATAAATAAAATAGTGCTCACTACCCCGACCCCCCCCCCCCCCCCACTGAGCGAATCATCGGCCGGCTCACGAATTGGGCCCCCTCCCCCGCCGTCGGCTGGATCCGCCCTGACTATGAGTACACTGAAATACTATTACAGCCAATGGTTTTTTTTTCTTATTAAACAAAGCCAGCTTTTTACCCTTCCCATTAAACACATTTGTAGTTTGCCTCTTCTTATTATATTTTGGAGGGTAGAATGTAACATGTAACATGTTTTTGTTTGGGTAGTAGGCCTACTAACCTTGCATTGTCCACATCAAAAAGAGAACAACAGCTTCACCTTCATTGTTTACATCGTTGAACATTCGATCAAAGCCAACAGAGAGAATTCTTGAGAAGTGTTGTAAACTTAGTCTGTAGAAAGAAAAGCATTGAGAAGAAATAACAGTTGGTAATAACAATAAAGGTACATTTGTATAGCCCATAATAATTACAATTTAATTCTCCAAGCGCTTTTTATTAAAAACTTGGATAGGACAACATTTTACAGATAAACACATTTGCACAAATAGATAGTTCAAGAATTTAGAGAAGATATATTCCTTTAATGGTAATGCACTTCTTTTGAATGAGATCATTGTCTGTGTAAAGTGTAAACCTTACTCAACATACAAATCAGAAATCAAGGAAATAATAATAATGGGTTCGTATATAGCGCTCATATCTGTCAGAATGGACACACTCCTAGCGCTCCACAATCATTATTCCTGCTTTAGCATGGCTGTCATTATGGCGCTCTAGCATTTCAAGGAATGACCTGCAATGTAGCTCAGTATCATATTATTTGGAAAGATATCAAGGAAAAAGCTTTCAGGAAACCCTCTGCTATCAACATAAACATGATATCATGACGGTACAATGTTATATTGCATCTATCCCGATCATCAATGCATGTGTTGTCAAAATCAGGAAGCTTTCTAAAAATGGTAGGCTTATTATTTAGCTTAAATAGCTCAACTATAATTATGATACATTATGCTTGACTTTTATCCCACAAATCTGTAAATTGGTGAACCAATAATCTAAATAAAATGAGGTACAATTGTACACATTGACCTACCTGATAGCCCAAACAGAAACTAGTGCAGTCTGAATACGCTGCCTCAGAAAGAACGTACCTCCATTTCTCAGAGTCTGTACTGCCAAGAATAGAAATGTTCCACTTCCTGAGTAAAGAAATTGAACAAATGACGAATCGGTTCTTGCAAACACAACCTTGATTATTCATATTTCAATTCAATTTAAATTTTCATTTTTCTATTGTCCAATGGAAATTCACTTTGTCACATTTTACATACAACTTTCAGAGGCGGCGCTCCGGGGGGGGGGGCGCTTTTTCAACTACCCCCAAAGTGCCCCTTTTACTTTGACACATGCCCCTTCTCCTTAGACAAGTTCCCATTTCCCTTTGCAGTAAGTGTCCATTTTCCATTCTCATAAGTGCCCTTTTTAATCTCTAGTAAGTGTCTCTTTTCAGGTACGAGAAGTGCCTCTTTTCTTTTTTAAGAAGGGCCCCTTCCCCTTTTAATAACTACCCCCTTTTAACTCCGATAAGCGCACATTTGTATTTTCACATTTGCCCCTTTTCCTTATGACACGTGCCTACACTACAAAAAAGGGCTCCTTCCCCTTCTCATCTCTGACCCTTTTCAGGAAAGAGAAGTTACTCATTTTCACTTCACTTAAGTGCCCCCTTTAACTCTGATATTTGCCCCTATTCAAATCTGAGAGATGCTCGTTTTACCATGCCTAGTACCCCTTCCCCTCTTGATAAGCGCTCTTTACATCTCTGATGAGTGCCCCTTTTCACCTCTAATAACTGCCCCTTTTATTTTGACAAGTGCCCCCTTTCTAATAAATGCTTATTTTCTTCTTAAAAGTGCCCCTTCCCCTTCTCATAATTACCCCCTTTTCATCTATGATAAGTGCCCCTAATAAAATCTGATCGATACCCCTTTTCTTCCAACAAATGCACATTTTCCTTTATTATAAGTGCCCCTTTTTCATTCTAATAAGTGCCTTTTTCACCCTTGGTGATGCCTCTTTTCAGGTATAAGATTTGCCCATTTTCACCTCTGATAATTTCCCTTTTAACAATGATACATGCCCCTTCTCCTTTCTAATGAAGGACCTATCTCCTTTTCATAAATGCCTCTTTTCACCTCTTATAAATGTACGTATTAAAATCTGACAAATGCCCATTTCCCATTCAAAGGTGCCTTTTTCATCCCTGGTGAGTGCCTCTTTTCAGGTATAAGATGTGCCCATTTTTACCTCTGATAATTACCCTTAGTATTTTGACACGTGCTCCATTTCTTTTCTAATAAGTGTCTTATCCTTTTCGATAAGTGTCACCTTTTCCTCTCATCATTAAACGTGCCCCTAATTTAAAGCGATTAAGAGCGAAAGCTCTTATGGTATAATTATGTTACTTATCAAAGGTCCTTTCAGTCTTCCGTTATGAGAATGTGTTATTACCCCATCAGGATTGGGTTTTTCCTCTTTATAAGATGTGATATTTTGCACTGCGACCTCACATATCGTCACTGTTTTCACGAAGTGACGGTAGTGAAAAAAAATTGCATTCACTTTGCGTGACGATTTTCCTCACTACCGTCACTTCGTGAAAACAAGGACGATATCTTATATTTTCCTCGCTCGCTTCGCTTGCTCACGCTCCGAAATGAATATTCAGACCATCACACCTAACTGCAAATTAAGTATGATGCTTTTAATAGCGATATCTTGTATGATGTATAAAGAAACAAATATTGAAATCATCCCTGATAATGTAATCACAATGTAGGGGTATATACCAAAATCTAAAAAGTTGTATATTTTCGCTTTGAGATGGTCTTTGTATAGGTGCCGTTTTTTCCTCTCCAGATGAGTGCCCATTTATGTTGGTGCCCCCCTCCACTTTGTAAGTCACTCCGCCGCCCCTGACAACTTCACATAACATAATATACATACATACATGTACATGACATATACAGTAGCGGATCCAGGAATTTCTTACCGGGGGGCACAAAATCGCATGGGGTGAAATATATGAAAAAACGATGGAGCGAGGCCACAGCGGCGAGGGAGCGGAGCGACCAAGCGGGGTGGGTCTGGGAGGGGGTCAGAACCCCCTCCCTGAGTAGGAAGCATTTGCAATGTTAGAACCACATTAGGTGCATTTTCAGGCACTTCCTGGAGTGATATGACGTAAAATTGCTTTCTCCTACCCCCTCAAAGAGTAGGGATCCAGGGGCGGATGATGGGATCTGGCATTTTGCTAAGGGGGGGGGGGGGTTGACCCAATGACGACACGGAGCATCGTCCACGAGCCGCGAAGCGGCGAGGCGATTTTGTTGTTGCTATTTTTAACCCCCGTAAGTGATGTTTTCCTGGCATCTATATACTAACACAATGGAGACCATAAAAAGCAGTGCATGATAACGTCTTTTTAAATCAAGTAACAGTTTAAGGGGGGTTCGACCCATGACGATGCGGAGCATCGTCCACGAGCCGCGAAGTCCGAGCCGCGTAGCGGCGAGGCAATTTTTTTTTTTTTTTTTTTTTTTTTTTTTTTTTGGGGGGGGGGGGGGGGGGGGCTATTTTGAACCCCCGTAAGTGATATTTTCCTGGCATCTACTAACACAATGGAGACCATAAACAGCATTTCATGATAACGTCTTTTTAAATCAAGTAACAGCTTGAGGGAGGTTCGACCCAATGACGATGCGGAGCATCGTCCACGAACCTCAAAGTCCGACTGTGGCAGGATTAATGGCGGGGACAATCTGCATGCTGAAAGAGCACTTAGAATAGGTATATCGGAAAATTAATTCAAGACTAAGTTAGAAGTTAGAAGTTAGAAGTTATAAAGGAGATAAAATCTTTGGTATTAGTCATGTTCGACTTAAAATTGCATGCCCCCCCCCCCCCCCGCCCCTTACCCGGTCAAAAAAACACCTTCTTATATCATCCCCCTTTCTTTCTTTTCCCTTCTCATTATTCTCCTTTTCCCCCTTTTCTCTCCTCCGTCTTTCTGCCTTTTCTCTCCTCTCTCTTTTCCTTTCCCCTCTTTTTTCTCCTCTCCCCTTTTCTTTCCTCCCTCTTTTCTTCTTCTTTCTCTCTTCCCTTTTTTTCTTTTTCCGCTCCTTTTTCTTTCCCCCTCCTTTTTCACATTTTTCACAGGGAGTGTCAAAGAGACGCGACTTCGGAATGTCACCATAATGGTGACATTCCGAAGTCGCGTCTCTTTGACACTCCCTGGACTGAAGTAATATAAAGATGAGCTCATTACTCGTCAAGAGTGCTGCCTGGGCTTTGGGCATGCAATGGTCATTTTGTTGGGTCACAACTCAGTTGCAGACGGAACAGTTTGACGATTTCGCCAGGTAGCCTATCAATTATTTATCATCAACAAAGTATGCCGACGGAGCTCCGCGCCTAGAGCGCTGGGGCGCTATCGAAGAGCTTCCCCCTCCCCCCCAGGAGTGTATTTAATACACTCCTTCACGGTTATGGCCACCATTTTAATTTCCGAGTAAACATTGCGAGTAACGGCATTCGTCATAGATTCGAGCTCGCGCATCCTAGCACGCATGTTTATATCCTAGCAGTTTTTGTTCACATTCCTCATAATATTCATGTTTATTATTTATATCATGACTAGCCATTGTGTTTATGGTTCAAAGTGCGACAGCTACTCTCCGTTGTCAGAAGGTAGCAACACGAGAGAAGGCAAATTAAGAGGACGGGAAAATTCACTCAACCGAGATCAAATAATGTGCAGTTCGGATTCTGTCTATTGAAATACTATTAATCTTATCAGGTGAATGACATAATTTGTATTAAGGCACCTCACAAAGACTTATGCATTTAATGTGGTTACATTACGAAAATTCACGGTCTACGGCGAACGCTATTATATGGCTATTAAACCTTTAAATTATGCCTCCAAAAGAACAATGTAAAATGCTCATTGCACGGAATCGAAAGATATAGATGTGACACGCACACTCGTACATGATGAAAGGTAATTCATGGAGCTCCAAATACTGATATATATATATATATTTTTAATGATATTTCATTTCCTTCCTCATGAATTCACATTACAAGAAATTATCACAATGTGTAATATAAAACAAGATCTTTGATACAAGACACTTCATGAATTACATCAATCAATGAACAACATAGAAAAATCTTAGATTATACATGATTGTCCATTTTCTTCTTTCATATAACAACAGTTTATAATAAAAATAACAATAGAGGAAGTTACATAGTCCCACCCTATCACACACTATCACACCAACAAACTCTCACCACACAAACTCATGACCCCTCCCCCCCCCCCCCCCCCTCTAGCCCACCCACCCCACACCCCCTTCACACCAACACATAGACTTTTTTTTATTATTATTTTTTTTTAACAATTTTGTTTTATTTCTCCAGATGTGTAATACAAACCATAACATACAATTGAATAAAATAAACGTGTTCAATATTGATGCTTTTACATAAACGTAATTAAACACAAACTTATTTGCAGTATAATATAACTTAGCAACAAAGTAAACGTATAAGTACCTAAACATAATATGTCAATTGTAAATTAAAATTTTTTACAAAAAAAAACTTAAACAAATCTGGAGGTAATTTTACTGAAACATCCTGCCCCCTCCCTGCCCCCTCCCTGCCCCCTCCATCGCACAAACATACTCACCCTCTATCACACAAACATACTCACCCACCCACACACATACTCACCCACCCACCCACCCACCCCCCCCCCCCCCCCCCCACACACAGTACTCACTCAGTGGATGTCTGCCAACATTCTCAACTCAAGAAAAATATACTAAATAAGTTATCCAGGCCGCAAAATAGAGTTACGCTTTTAACAGGCTCACGGTGGAGAAGAAAACAAATCTTAATTAATCTTAAGCTGCTCCCACTTTAAGAAATGTGATCCCAGCTTTCCCATTTTAATTGCTATTTTCTTTTCCTCATCCCTATACTTAAAAATGCTTTTTTTCATCTTTTCTAAAGTTAGTACTCGCCCCCCCCCCCGATCTTGACACACACACACACACACACACGCACACACACACACTGCATGCAACCTGTTCCGGTTTGTCCACCTGTACAAGAGAGAGAATTAAAAAAATGATAATAATACCCACAAGTGCGTCCCCAGTTTTCCCTTTTTGAAGGCTAGTTTGTATTCCTCGTCTCTGTAATCTTTCAGCATATTATGTACCGAGTTCCTTTCCAAGTGTGCCCGTGTCCCAATAATCTCTTTCAGTGCGCTATGATAGTACCTAGCCGGAGAGAGTGTTCAGTCCCAAAATATAGCATGCAAGATTATTATAGGAAAGAATTTAGGGCTATCGTTTTTATTAAGAAGGTTTTTTAACATTATTATTTCTTCTTTCTAGTCTCTTTTGTTGTTTTGTTTTGATAAATACTGTATAATGGTGATATAGTTCATTCTAATTATTAAACAACTTTGTCCCACTACCAGTACAGTTTCAATGAAAGGGATAGATGAGAGGGAGAAACAGATTTGTAATATATCAAATAACATGCAAAGTATTCACTAAAACTATGGCTTCCGGCCGCAACTTTTCGATTCTTTGTTCTTCTTCTGAGTTAATTACACAATCTACGAACCGAATGTACTACGGAAGTAAGTCAGAGTAAACTGTCTAGACACAATTGTCTTTGGCTAGGATTATTGTAAAAGTACTTTGATATAAATTATATAAAGTGGGTTAAATTATCAATCAGTCATTTACCTATTTACATTGTAATCAACTGCATAACATTTTCTATCATATTTTTGTTGAGTTTTAATTCATTGATGTATTTGTTTTGTAAAGCGCTTTGATCAGTTGTAAATTGGATATAGCGCTATAAAAGAAACAATTAATTATTATTACTATCATTATTATTATTCGTAATGCAATCACGGTTAATGAACAATCGTTGTGAGAGGTCAGATCAAGCTAGGGCAAAAGCCGATGCGTCGATCATCATCAGCTTAAAGATGCGCAACGTCGCGTCCTACAGAATAATGCTGCTCATCGTCGTCATCATCTTCATCGTCTGCTGGAGTCACTGGACGCCGGATCAGTTCGGCTTCTTGGTGTTCAACATCGGCGTCGTTGACGTCAGCCATCTCTTCAGTCCCCTCTACCGATGTTTCGTCGTCCTCGCCTTCGCAAACTCCTGCGCCAATCCGTTCATCTATGCTGGGAGAAGTCCAGGCTTCAGGAAGGCTTTCTAACGGATGTTTGGCGGGAAGAGCCGCCACTATGGCGCTCATTCGGTCTTTGCGGATCTGATCGACGATAGTAACACGACGGTTAACGCAACAAACCTCAGGGAAATGGACAAAATCTAAAACAAGCATAGTTATATCGCTGTTCTGTTGAAGATTATCATGCATTGTTTTGAGTTGCGTCTTGCTTGTACATCCTTTATAATATCAATTCGTACGAATCAATCTGTGAATTGCCAATTTGATTACAGAGCTAAAAACGTCTTTTTATTATTGTCCACTTGTTGATACCATGCCCTCATGTTGTCATTAACGGTTTATTTCAGCCTCTTTTTATATCTAATATTATATTTATTCAAAATATGTTTAGCAGCCTAGACTGAATTGTACATTTTCCCCTTCAAATTAAAGCAAATTGCATATAACAATAAGACACAATATCAATATTCGTAACGCCCCGACCGTCGATTCATTCAAATCACTTCTGAAGACATTTATGTTCATCCAATAGTCTGTAATTATATGCTACTTTATGTCAAATAATGTTATTTTCTTACTACAATAAAAGATCGTAATTATTTAACTGTTATAATTGTGTTCATAAGTTTATATCATAATCTGATTTTGTCATCATTGTATACGATATGTATGTTAATCCATGCATAATTAAATCTTTAGATTAATCATGTAATTTATTGTTTAATTGATTGCCGTAAAGCGCTTAGAGAATTTATTGTTATGCGCTATATAAAAATGACTTTATTATTATTATTATTATTATACCAACTTATAATTAAGGAAAACAAATGATACACGATTTGGTATGACGCGGCCGTGATCCATAATTAACATAACTAGTATTATCGAAAGGAAAGAAGAGAAAGCAAAGGTAGAACTCATTAAGGCGGGTATATGGGTCAAAATAGAAATTAAAAAATAACGACAAGAACAGAAGAGAGAGAGATAAAGAGATATGAGAGACTGACTGCAGAATGATTTAAAGTGAACCGGTTTCGCATCCCACCGCTGCCACCATGTTAAGGTTTGTCCCTAATTACAAGGCTGGAATAACTCACATGTGTACAAAGATGGCTGACATGAAGTGTGTGTCTTTTATTCAGTCCTGTCGCCCTCTATCTGAATAGGCAGTACAGTGTTATAACTTGTAAATCTCATAAACAAGATATTGTCACAACATTGTTTAAGGCTTTTAACAATACTTCAACATTTAAATGTTTGGAATGGTATATAGAGCCAATTCATTGCTTTGTGTCGATTTACATTCACCTAAAGTTTAATTAAATTATAATAATCAAGTTGGGAGAATTTAGGAATCGATCAGAACAGTTTTTCCCATTGTTATCATTAATAATGGTCTGTTTTCACACAAACTTTCAGATTATCTTTATTGAACATCTGGCTTTAAAGTCACTACCTTAGCACCATTTTCTCTCATCTGAACAATTCCCTTTAATAAGGACTACTTTCAATATCATAATGTCATTGACCTCTAGTTCTTTATCTTGTTTATTGTTGAACAATCAATAAAGGGATGTACCAAAATAATTGTGTTTTACAGTTTTTTATAAGGTATTCAATCGTACTGAAATTATCTTTCTTCACATCTCTCAGTTTACCTCCCGGCGAGTCTCTTTCTCTCTCTCTCTCTCTGGTTCTCTTTCTTCCCGACAAGTTTTTTTCTTCTTCTCTCTCTCTCTTTCTCTTTGGTTCTCTTTCTTCCCGGCAAGTTTTTTCTTCTTCTCTCTCTCTCTCTCTCTCTGGTTCTCTTTCTTCCCGGCAAGTTTTTTTTTCTCTCTCCCTCTGGTTCTCTTTCTTCCCGGCGAGTTTTTTTTCTCTCTCTCTCTCTCTACATCTATTCGTCTTCCTCCCTGTGTTTCTCTCTCTCTCTCTCTCTCTCTGATGACACACACATGGACACAGACACAGACTGTCTCTGACTCACCCTCATCCATCCACACACCCTATCTCTCTCTCTCTCTCTCTCTCTCTCTTTCTCCCCCTCTCTCTCTCTCTCTCTCCCCCCCCCCCCCATCTCTCTCTCTCTCTGTCTACATTCACTGCAAAACTTTGTTCACTTCTCTTATACGCACATTTTATGTTTCTCTTAAAAGCATGTTAGACACTTGATACTTTCAAAATAGAATGTATTTATTTACCCTCTACATCAGGCACAAATCAAACAGAATCAAGTACAGTTCTCTTCAAATCAATTATACAATAGTACTTTCTCATACAAAAACAATATATCGTCGGTGGGGTGACAAAACCTCGTATCTCAATTTTTTGAGATTTTTATTTTTTTACATAATTTTGTACCTAATGGCCTACGACACCACCTGATAAATCAATGGAACGCCTCCTGTTTTGGTTTTTCACAAATTCCACACAAACACCCTTAAATTAAACCTCGTAACTTTTACCTCCTTTGAAGTTGCACTGACAAAACCTCGTAACATAAGATATGTAATTCATTTTCCTCGTAACTCACACACGGCCTAACAGTACCAAAGTTAGTGTATTCAAATCCTCGTAACTTATTCAACCAAATCCTCGTAACTCAATCAGAGTTGAAAGTAAGAACTCGTATCTCAATTTGAATAAAAACTAAAAACTTGTATCTCAATGTAGATAAAAGCAAAAACATCGTAACTCACTTTCAAATATAAAAACAATTATTTTACACTATTTCAACAATGACATTACAAATTGTATAAATATTCCAGTTTTAAAAAGAAAGGACGGTGTCACAGCACTAAATTTGTTAAGACAGGACAGTTTTTTGGCTCTCCTGAAAATTCATGATTTTTGAGATACGAGGTTTTGTCACCCCACCGACGATATACTCTACTTATCATTTCAATTTAATTTCTCAGACGCTTCAGATATGCAATCACATTTGCAACAGTATTCAAGTAAATACAATTAATTTGCTTAATCTGTAGTCTACTGAACTAACATACATACATGTATTCAAATTCATGGGTGTCTTTTTCTATGGGAGCAAGTGATGAGCTATTCGCTTAAAATCTCTTATTAAAGATAAACTTGAGTTCTGGTAAAAAAAGAAAATGAATTCTCACAGAATCAAACAAAACTTACACTGAATGTTCAAGATTACAAATCAATGTTATTGTCCAAACAATTTTGGTAGAAGATGTATACTGGCTGAGTAATGAGTATAGAAAGATAAGGAAATCAAGGTAAGTAGGCCCGACACCATTTGTGTAGTTCCATAAACATCTTTCTGTGTACAGTGCTTGTTACTTTACCAAGACTGGGCCAAATTTAAAATGATTTTGATGACTCCATAACCTTGCAGTACACACCAATACTAACATGCTACATGATCAACTTTTTCTAATCCATTCCACATATTTTCTTTCACAATGCAATCGCATGACCAGAACACAAATTTATCTTTAATGAATGAACTACAATACTAGAAATCCAGTCTACATAAATTATGTGTTGATATGTCTGGCAATCCTTGGGCAAGCCTTCATCTTGTCAATAACAACCTTTGCTTAAAAGTATGCATACATTTGAATTTTTTAGTTAACCGGTCTATTATGTCACACCTATCAGACCGACACCAAACCGACAAGAAATTATATTACCTCCTATGGCAAAGAATGTTACGGTCTGGGGTCAGTTTGGAGTTGGTCTAGTGATGTGACTGGGGTATCAAGAGTGTCAATCGGTTTATATGTTCTCTTGACTCCTTAAAGATAAAGTTGAGTTCTGGTCATGCGATTGCATTGTGAAAGAAACGGTGTGGAATCGATCAGAAAAGGTTGATCATCTAGCATATAAGTAGTATTTGTGTGTATTGCAAGGTTCTGGAATCATCAAAATGATAAGAAATTTGGTCCAGTCTTGGTAAAGGAAAAAGCACTGTACACAGAAAGATGTATATGGGACTACACGAACACGTGGCGTAAAAATCTGTCCCAATTATTACAATGTTACATGCCATATTTGGAATATGAAGGCATTTGAAGAGCCATGCTTTTCAGGGAACATGTTTTATCTGATGTTCCTCCACACTTGTATTATAACAATGATAACGATCACAAATTATTTTTCACCTCAACTCAACCTTCTCTTTAAATGATAATCTGACATGTTAGTAAATATTGTCTAAGAGAAACCGAACTTGCTCATGTCTCTTCATCATCACATGTATCATGATTAGGATCTTAATTCTTAAATGGAATTCAAGATAAATTATTTCATTTTCTTCTTCACAAAATTTAATGCAGGAAGTGATCTTTACAAGAGAGATGTCATTTGTACCATTCTTTTCCCTTCAAAAGTCCTAAAAATAAGCACACTTTTGTATCAAAATATGCACAAAGTATACAAGATAATATGACTATGAAACATCCAAAAAATGACACCTACCGGTAGAATAGAATGATTCCAAATGCATGATCACATAGACTGATACATAGAATGATTGTTTTGTATTACCTATCCAAAAAAACAAAAAACAAACAAACAAACTCAGTGAGGATAAGGCACCAGGATTTGATACAGTCACTTCCCAAGAATCCAAAATTGAATCATTTCATTGCTCTATGATAATTTTACTAACAAATTAGTACAGTCTAGAGTTCATCTCTCAAAAACACCTGTAGCTCACTTCAAAAATGCATGTTCATAATATCAAAACATGCACAAATTGCATCAAAAGAGAGTTAGATAAATGTAAGCAGGAAAATGCCAATAGCAAAGAGGTATTTCTCTACTGAATGCGTATAAAAGAGAGCTAATCAATGTTTATGCATGTATTAACTATAATCTGGGAAACCAGTTACTGTTTGCTATCGCTCAATAGAGACATATTGTAGCCCCTATATTTTGTACACTGTGATGTCTGAAAAAAAAGCTTCGTAGTCGACAAGGTCTGAACTAAAGAAAAACCCTGAAAACTGGCATCCATGTTTGATTCTGCACTCAAAAAGTAGCATACCGGTAACTTAACATTTTATGAGTCTCTTTTACAGCTTAAAGAAACAAAGTTACGAGACAAATAGGAAAAAAAAGGAAACCAACAAAAATTACTTTATACAATTTTCCTGAGTTGTTATCACACACAGCCAGAATTCGGTGTCTAGGAGATATCCTGCAACTCTTTTAGATGGTTCAAATTTCAGGAATGCCCTCTCAAAGCGATCAACATCTTCCTAGGCTCACAATATGAAGATATTCAGGAGAGGAGGGGAGGGGGGGGGGGGTAATATTGGTCAATTTTTGACAATGGCTTACGAATCATTACCACAGAAAGGGGATAAGCACAGCGGTCTTGCGAAGGTAGGTTTGATAGAGCAGGTCGTTACCCCACTTCTTCATCCCGTACTTCTCAAGGAGCGGTATTCCGCTGACCTTCGTGAGCAGCAAGGTCACAAAGATAGGCGAGACCGCAGTGAGATGCTGCCAGCCGGTCAGGGAGGAGGAAGCGGAGATGTAGAGGCCCAGCCAGCACAGGATCTCACCAAAGTAGTTGGGGTGGCGACTGATGCTCCATAGACCGGTGTTGATGAATTTACCCTGATAAGTGATGGAAGAGAGAGATGAGTCTGTGATCAGGTTTTTACAGAGAAATCTGTGTGTAGTTATGTTTCAGTAATCGTGCATAGATCAGATCTGATAAAGGTGCCATGAGTGTCACGTTCGAGAGACATGAGCACTATACAAGAACCCACTACTATAACTTTTAAACCAAAATTTACATCTGTTTGATTTGTTGTAGCTTCTCCTATAGGGTAGAGGTGTTGTGGTCTGGTGGAAAAGTCTCTGGGCTGTTAACCAGAGGGTATGGGGTCAAATCCCTGCCACATCAACAATATCCTTTGGCAAGACATTAATCTACATCTGCCACACTCAAACCAGGTATCATACACTGTATGTGGGTAGTGGGTACCTGGTAGGAATTATTTCTTGGATGCACATAGCGCTATGGTTGCTGGAGCTTTAGCCAAGGCAGTGATTATCAAAGTCCTTTGGAAGTGGCAAAAAACGATAAACAAACAAAATCCCAAGTGATATTTGATGCAAGCAGGCCCAAATTCAGCCAATGTATTTGACAGAAACATCAAACATTAAAGGCATCGTCTAACAATGTTAAATCTGAGATGCATGGCCCTACGTGTTAATATCAGTGTCTGTGATATGGTGTAATATTGATGCCCTAAAAAAATTGCACTTCAAAATTATCATGAAGTGCCTCAAAAAAGTAAAAATCTGTGAGTGACCAGTTTTACCGTACTCATTTTCCCCAATAGACTGTAGTGTTATAAAAACCGTTAGGAAAACGAATTCTGAAATTTCTAATTCCAATCATACATGTAGATACCTTGATAATCAGACAGGCGATCTGGCGATGGGCTTGTAAAAGTCATGGGATACATGTATGACCTAAAGGTTTATCATTATGATTGCAGCATGATCTAAATTCAGGTGTTTTTTTTAGAATCTGAGGCAAAGTCACCCAATCCCTTTAATAAATTACTTACAGCATTTTCAGGGTTGGCTCTGAAAACGGATTTCTGCCTATCAGCCATGACTTCCATCAAGAACCCTACTGCCCAGGTACCCCATCCGATGTAATCACGAGCACACAGTGGGCTGTCCTTCTTGATACCATTCAAAGCAATGGTGGGGCAGAGAGTGAGAAATACCCAAACGGCTTTGGAAGAAAAAAGAAAAATGATATAATAATAATATTTAGCTTTTATATAGCGCTTATTAATGTCTCTAAGTGCTTTACAAATATACTATTACCCCGGTCATTGGATTCAGTGCTTGCCCGCACACACTGTGTGCACAATCTCCACTCCCTATATAAAATTTAGGCTGAAAAATAACAATAATTCTGTTACTACAACAGAGACCATTATCATTTTTTTCATTGACTAAATCAATAAAAAAAGTTTATGATATCGTGAAGTTACTTTCCCATTTACATTTTGTGACTTTATTCTGCCGAGTGAAAGATGATGAAGTTTGGTGTTCCATAATCAATACAGGCCTAAGCTCTATTCTTGTAAACATCCTAAATCAGGATGGAGGCAATAACATGTGTACAAGCACTGTACACAAAAAGAATACAACCGACAGTGGTTGTTTTTTTATATCCTGGACAAACTATATAAAATTATAGTCAATCACTTCTAGCACTCAGTGTAAAATAAGAGAAACAGGCATACATGAAAGGCAGGTTGAAATCTTGAACTAAAGTGCTTATTCAGAGAGCCTGCAGTGGTCACTCATATGGTCACGACACGTTCCAGTAGTAGTGAGTCGTAATTATGGTTTACTTTCTATTTGCCATATAAAGGCATACAGTACACTTTCTTTTGGAAGAGTGCAAATACACTGCGTATACATGAACTATTTAGCATACTGGTACTGAATATGCAGTAGTGAATATTCAGGATATGACCGTTTTCAAACTCACTGTTATTAAATACAAATGCTCTTTTTGTTCTCATTAAACACATACACTACTGATGACGGATATTATACCTGTTCAAAACGTTGAGCCCCTACTACTACCAATCCCTCCAACCGGCAAGCTCAAGAAAGATTACCAACAGTCCTCTCTAGGACTACACCAGACCTGCCAACCTCTGGAGTTCAAAAACTGTATTCTTAAATCCCCAAAGTTGTATTTTACTGACAAAAGTTGTATTCTTAAAAATAAACACGGACTGTTACGCGGATCAATGCGTCTTACAGTTCCTACATACAGGAATAATTTTTTTACGGATCATTGGTTGAATATGCATTGTTTCGTCACCACTGTTGTGCTTGATGAACCAATGAACATCCCAAAATTGCTGATGTGAGATGCTTGTAAGATACTTTACAGGACAGAATGGGCATTTTGCCATTGAAAATGGTACACACACACAGAGAAAATAGAAAGGAAAAAAAAATATTTTTAAAAATTTTTTAAAAAAAAATAAATTGAAAATCGTATTTTATTGAGAAAAATCGTACTGTCGTATTTGCTTCTAAAAATCGTACTAAATACGACTAAATCGTACTGGTTGGCAGGTCTGCTACACACACACTCAAGAAAGAAAGATTACTGACAGTCCTTTTCAGGACTCCCCAATCCTCCCCTCTCTGACATGGTGCAACCGTAAGCCTACTACATAAAAACATACATGTATTTATAGTTCGTCTCCCCTAAATTGTCTTTTGGAGGGTAAAATGTCATTTGGATTTTCTTTTTAATTATTGATTTCATTACTAAAGGCATATTTTTGTTTGGGTTGTACTAACCTTGCATTGTCCAGAAAAAAAAGAAAAGGGAAGGTTGATTTTTTGCTTTGTTGAACCTTCGATCAAAGCCATCAGAGAGAATTCTTGAGAAAAGATATAAACCTAATCTGTAGAAAGAAAAGCATGAAGAAGAAATATAACATTGGTAATAATAATAATGTTTAAATTGTATGGCACATAATAATTTCAAAGTAATCCTCTAAGCACCTTCCATTATGAACTTGGATAATTCAAACATAATACAGCAAAATATGACACAATTGCAAAAAGAGTACTTCTTAAGGAACTTTCTTAAAAGAATTTAGAGAATATATATTCCTCAATGGTGATGCATTCATTTAGTGCGAGATCATTCTGTGTAAATTAAAACCTACAATAGGCAAGTCAGAAATCAAGAAAATAAGAACAGTGGGTTCTTAAATGCTGTAATGGCGCTCATATCCACAGACTTGACACACCTGAGTGACAGCTGACGCACCACAACTATTACCCCGGCTTCAGCATGGTGCTCTAGCATTTCAAGGAATAAATTCCTACCAGGTACCCATTTACATCACGTGGGTCGAGTGTGACCTAGCTCAGTATCAATTCAATGAATGTTACTATATCTGTGTATACTTATACTTTATAGTGTAACTTACATCTTTCTTCATCTCCTCCCCCTTTGCCAGAATAACATAAAAGTATGAACTCAAACATATTGGCAGTGCTCATTTATTTAGGAAGAATTTGAGGAAAAGCTTTCATAAAAATCTCTGCTGTCAACATTTGTGATATCATGACGGCACATCTTTTTCTATTGCATCAATAGTAAGCAAATATTAATCGACTACGAGGGTAATGGTACAAACTATCATCGCCGAGGTGAGCTCGGGGCTACTATCTTCCCGAGCCGCAAGGCGAGGGAAGATGGTAGCTAGCCCCGAGATCACCGAGGCGATGATAGTTTGTATCCATTCCCCAAGTAAAGGAGGTTAATATTTGTTTTATATCCCACATCGGCAATAAGGTCTATTTAAAGTGAATTTTACATAATAATAAGAACTGATTCTGCAGACAGTTTAGCTTCAGCTAGATTTTACAAAGCGCAACATGCATGTACATGTAATACAGTTGATGCGCGCTCATTTGACATTGACATTGACTTTGACATTTCGCGTAACCTACTTTGCTATGCGTATTCAATTGGCAAGGGTGGGCAAGTGGGGTAGCAGCAAAAAATTACTTTACAATAAGTACTATCTCGACCTGAGATCGGTAGATAGTACTTGTCTATACCTTTTTCGTGCTCTGTATAATCGCAATGCAAACAACTATACATGAGGGATATAATTCCTAATACAATCAGCTATATCAGCAAATGACAGCAATGTGCTGCAAAAATCCAAGAAACTTTCTAGAAATGGCATGCTCATTATAAATGTCTATGTTTGTAGCTCAACTATACAATTCTTGAATACCTTGAATACCAAAGCTTCTGCAAGTTCTGGAAGAAAGCTTTGGTATTCAATCAAGGTATTCAAGAATCGCTCATACATATGCTTGGCTTTCATCCAATGAATCTGTAGATTGGTGAACCAATACTTGTACACATAGACCTACCTGGTAGCCCAAACAGAAACTAGTGCAGTCTGAATACGCTGCCTGAGAAAGAACGTACCTCCCCATCTCAGGGTCTGTACTGCCAATAATAGAAATGTTCCGCTTCCTGATTAAAGAAATTCAATTAATAAACAAATGAAGAATAAATTATCCGTTCTTGCAAACGCAAGCTGGTTTGTTCATATTTTTATTCAATTTAAATCTAAATTTTTATTGTCCAATGGACATTGCTTCACTCACATTTTACATAGATCTAGTCTACATGTACACCTTACCCAACTCAAAGATACATGGCATAGAGATATTGTAACGTGATTAAACAGAAACAGGCAACAGCATTCAATATTTTTTTCATTTCAGTCTTTTTTCTATTCAATAAGTGATTCAGAAATCCATGGTGGTCAATTTTTCTTTTCTTCTCCAATTCCAAAATGGTTTCAACTTTCACTTTAATTTTCAGTTTCACATCCACAGACTGTTTAATGGGAAAATCACTGAAAACATGAATCATAATGACTGGCAACTAACAATTGCATTGTGCCCTAAAACGCGAACGCGTTGAGATTAAAAATAAAATAAAACTTTAATTTAAGTTTACGCCAGGCCCGCGAAGCTCTCCAGTTACCCCGTATGGAGCTGGTCCTGCGCCCCGGCAATCTGGGCGCGGAGCCCCGTCGCTTTACGATGGTTCATGATAGCTATCTACTAAGTTCTACTTCTATTCTACCTGCTAAATCGTAAAACTTTTCCGTCTTGAGGAGAGTTGCGACCAGAAACAAGGACCATTGGATTCCTAAATCCCAGGCGGCACTCTTGACTAGTAATGAGCTAATAGCTGAGTTCCCCATCTTTACTTTAGTCCAAATGTCACCATTAAATTATCAATATGAGTCTTCTCACGTCAGTCACTGCATGCAGATTCGATGTTGTTTATATGTGCGGTAACAATACCCATAGCGTATGGAGAGAGATAGTTTTGACACGCACACTATTTTATAGGTACCAAGATCCTTTCCTAGCGTGCGAATGTCGCAACTACTTTTTCTAGTGCGCTATGATAGTACCTAGCCAAGGTGGTAGATCGAGATTGTTGAAGAAAATAAATCTAGGCCTATAGTTTTTATCAAGAAGGTTTTTTTAAACATTATTATTTCCTCTTTCTTTTGTTGTTTTGGTTTGATTTTGATAAATAGCATATAAGTACCAGTATCAAGGAAAGGGATAGATGAGAGAAAAACAGACTTGTAATAAAATAACATTAAAAGTCCCGGGTGAAAAGTTATCTAATTATTTTGCAATAGTGTCTTCTCTCATTAAATAAGATGGGAAAACATTTTTCTTTTGGCCCATTGACAAAAATTCAACCAGATTTAGCTCTAACATTATTGTACTATATTTTAAAAATTACTTAATTTTAGTTCATCCATTCTTTCTATCATTCTCCACCCCCCCCCCCCCCCCCCCCCCCCCAACAACAAAAAACAAACAGTGCTGAGGTGATAGCCCGGGTGATAGGGCTCTATCTACGCTACCCCTACGGGTATCTACTCTTCATATCCATCATCCTCTATAGTCTCCGCCTTAGCAATATATCCCTCATTCTCCCTCTTCCCCACTATTGCCCTCTTTTTCTCTCTCTCTCTTATATAAATCAAATTTCTCCATCTCCACTTCCCTGTCTCAATTTCTATGGTCTTTCTATGGTTTCTCCGAGTCTCTCCCTTTCTCTCTAACATGTAAGCCTACTTTTTCTTTCCTGCTCCCTTTACAACTCTCTTGACCCTTTCTTTCCCGTCTCCCACACTCCTCCCCCCTCCCCTTCCTTCTTTTCTGCTCCCTTTCTCTTTAACATCTAAGCCTACTTTTTCTTTCCTGCTCCCTTTACAACTCTCTTGACCCTTTCTTTTCCGTCTCCCACACTCCTCCCCCCTCCCCTTCCTTCTTTTCTGCTCCCTTTCTCTTTAACATCTAAGCCTACTTTTTCTTTCCTGCTCCCTTTACAACTCTCTTGACCCTTTCTTTCCCGTCTCCCACACTCCTCCCCCCCCCCCTCCCCTTCCTTCTTTTCTGCTCCCTTTCTCTTTAACATCTAAGCCTACTTTTTCTTTCCTGCATGCTCCCTTTACAACTCTCTCGGCCCTTTCTTTCCAGTCTCCCACACTTTCCTCCTCCTTCCCTTTCCTTCTCCCTTCTCTTTAACATCCAAGCCTACTTTTTCTTTTCTGCTCCCTTTAAAACTCTCTCGGCCCTTTTTTCCCCTTCTCCCATTCCTTTTTTTAATCCCCTCTCTCTCTCTCCCTTTCTCTTAACATGTAAGCCTACTTTCTCTTTCCTGCTCCCCTACAATCTGTCCTCTCTTTTCCCCTCTCCCATTCTTTGTCTCTCTCTCTCACTCTTCACCATTCTACCACTCTCTCCCCGGATCTATACCGGGATCTATGACATACAAAAGGTGCTAAAATGATAATGCTGAAAAATAGTTTATTTTATTACATAGGCTGCACAAGAATATAGTCTCAGCAATTTCAAGAGATAGACATTTTTGTCAAACATTGAACTATCTGAAGCCTTGAATAAGAAAAGATATGCCACTGACTAAATATTAATGGATAACATAAAATGATGGGGACTTTAATGTCCAGCTTTTTCAAAGGGACATTAACACCAGGAAAAGAAAGATTGAGAAGAGAATATTCTAGGTTGGATTATGGATTTGTAAATTGAAAAAAAGACAAGCAAACAAACATACACAAACAAGAACCTCTGCTTTTAAAGCAATCAGACAATTAAGCTTCCAAATAAAACAGACAAATAGATAAAACAATCATACTTTCTTCATAGCTAATAAGCTAGGACACATATACCGGTAGGTAAACTCCATATCAAGCACAATACATCATAGACATGATATTGCTACATCAACATGAATTCACTTCATCAGTAACAAGAAAACTTTGAATGTTATAACCTGCAAAAAGTTGAATGATTTCAAGGCAATGCTTATTTTCCATAGCAGAATCTATGCTGGGTAATATGAATATAAATTTATGTAAGTGTAACTACTAAAAGACTAATATGTGGCTAAAATATATCTCAAACTACCTACATCTCAGGGAAAATCTGAACTTGAGTATTACCATTATATGAATTCATATAAGTTAACTGAATTATTCATGCCCCTTGTAAGTTTGATGTTTTGAGGTTTTTCATAACTCAAGAATGAAAGGTGGACTGGTTGAATTAGGGCCTTTGTTGAATGCTTTTAAATGTAAGCTTTAATATATCACATTCTAAAGAAACATACATTTTGGCAAATCAATTTCTTACCTACTTAAAAAATTACAATGGTAGGATTCCCCTTTAACAGGTTTTCCTTTCTGCACTGTATTAACCTATATGCTAATCTGGAAAGTCTATATCTAGCTAGTAATTTAGTATTGGAGTAAAACATCTATTGTGTTATGTACCTATCCTATACTTTGGAGGGAAAAAAAAAATCATATACCACTTATATATATATATATATGTATGCGTGGTATACTGATTAACATGATGATCTAGCACTTACTTAGTTATGACCTCTGCAAACTTTTGTTGGTCAAACTTCTGATTTTACTCTATAAAGGCCAATTTCACTGTTACATGACCATATCATCAGATTTCAAAAATAGTCTCACATGCTTTAAATGGAAGGAAATATTGCTAAATTCCACTGCGAACCCCCCCCCCCCAAAAAAAAAAAAAAAAAAAAAAATGAAGAAAATAATGCCTCCGGCTACTTTGTAGCGGAGGCATAAAAATGGGGAAAAAAAAGAAAAAATAAAGTAAATAAATAAATAAATACAAATAAATTAACAAAAAACGAAAAGTAAAATAGATCCAATTCCTAATTACATAAATGAACGAAATTGACATCAACTGTCTTGAAGTAATATAATTTTGTTGAAGTACATCCTATATGTGATAATGAATATATACTTCATGACAAAGTAATAGTCAAAGCTATCAAAAATCCATTGACATGATATTTGTATAGGTACTATCTAACATATTGTACGATATGAAGCAAGATCAGCCTTGCTTTGTAGAGAAGCAAAATAAACACACCAACAAATAGTTCCTTTAAAAATGATTTAGTTTCTTTAATGTCATCATGGCAAGTTGTGGGGCCCCACATCTCTTTATTGTGTGTCTCTCAGAAACTAGGTATAACAGAATCAAGAGGGTGATTTCCTTCATTCTCACATTGATTGATAACCATTTTGCTACTAAGGCATAAACTATGTCGTCTTTCTCAACAATGTAGAACATGGGGGGTGTTTCACAAAGATCCAAAGTCGAACTTAACTCTAAGTTGGACTTTAAAATTATGGAGAGCCATTTGTAGCCTTAAAATAAAATATATTCAAAAGCAAAAATTCTAGTGTTTAGACTTTTTTTAAATTCCACATCAAGAACATGAAATCTCCTTGATAATAGAAAATATGAATGATTTGAATCAACATTTTATGCCTTTTAACATAATTTTACAAAATATTTTCATAGATGCTAATGGCCCTCCAAAAATTTTAAGTCCAACTTAGAGATAAGTTCAACTTAGGATCTTTGTGAAACACCCCCAGATTACTTCAACCTATGTTAAATCGTGCCAATCACAGGATTTTTAACGCTTTTCAACTGTAATCCACACATCCCCACCATCTTTGTTCGCAAGATGCGACACAAGGCCGTGAACGTGCTCCGGTTTCTGACCCGGGACCAGTCTGACCTTGAAGGCACGTATGAAGACCGCTAGGAAGATGGCCACTTCTTTGTAGGCAAACTGTTGCCCAGGACACACCCGACGACCGGCGAAACCGAACGGGTGGTAGGCATCACGAGGGCGTTTCTTCACGTTGGCTGCAGAGAAGTTCTCCGGATTGAAACTAAAAAGGCAAACAGATAAATAATAATAATAGTAAATACTTATATAGCGCTTATTAGAATCACTAAGCGCTTCCAAACTTGGAGATTATTACCCCGGCTTTAGCTGTGCTGCCATTGCGGCGCTCTAGCATTTCAAAGAATCAATTCCTGCAAGGTACCCATTTACATCACCTGGGTTGAGTGTGGCAAATGTAGATCCATGTCTTGCCAAAGGACATTAGTGCCGCGGCGGGTCTCGAACCGCGGACCTTGTGATTGACAGGTCGGCGACTTAACCACTCGACAACGGCACCTCTATGAATCAGTCTGAATCTAGCAATGACTAAAAATGATCTGCCATCTCCAATACGGTGTAGATTAAAACAAAGATAAATCCATTCCAATGCCCCTTCCACACTGGATTATACTGCATGCGCGTAAAGATATTCCATTCTACACATATCAATCCTCACAGACACATGTATCCGAATTCAACCTAGAAATACATATATCATGATTTGCAAAGAAACCAAACATTTACAGAGTTGGCAAAAACTATACTATTTTATAACAGTAGCAACTCTAATAATTATAACAATGAAATAATCATATCATGTTATAACTTCTAGATCATTTTGGTAGCTCATTATAAATCACAGTTAATTGATCCTTCATCAAATTTAGACACCAATAAATGCTTTTATACATGTATGCTTTTTCAATGTCTGTTATGATTATTGTGCTTTCATTTCCTTAAATCATATACGTGTAGTGTATTTCAAATCAAATCACTATGATATTGTGGCGTAACCGGGCTCTGCCGGGGTAGCATTCTGCCTTGCAGTCTCTCAAAACCCGGTCCACGCTCTCGACAATCATTAAACTCTCAGTGGGCTCTCACAAAAGTATATCGTGTAAGAATTAACGTGGACATTTTACTCGCTCCCGCAATCACTGAATGTCTGACAGGACTAAAGAAACAACACTTGCACAGTATATCTGCAATTCAAGTAACTTTACTCGTTCCTGGTAACGGATCGACCTGTCGCAACGACAGGTCAACACAAAACTGCCTGACATCTCACGATGTACACATATATTTCACAATTAACTATAACGCCCTCTACGTCTTACTAAATTACTGGACTAGTTATGCTACAATATGCATTTTTTCTGCTTTTGATTTGAAAATGGAATTGAAAAAAAAATGAATGAATTTACTAAAAAACCTTCAATCTTAGATGTGACTGTTTCTTGTTCCAAGCTACAGCACTCCTTGCAAGACCATTTTAATTTCTGCATTTAATGTAGATTTCACTCACGTTTTGGGGTTTGGGAAGTACTTCTCAGACTGGAGCGAGACACCAAGCGCATGAATTACTGGAGTCTGAAATAAAAAAAAGTTTTAATATATTCCTTACCGGTATTACTAATCACTCATTTCATTTGATATCATTCCTTCATTGGTCTAAGCTACATTCAGACATGAACTATTGTTTTGCTCAATCTAACCCATTGCCTACAGGAACCGGATGGTCCCTGTATTAAGCCTATGGGAATTAGAGAACGCAGTAGTCAATGCATTGAACACAATGCCTGCTAGACCAGGGTGGTCACTGTATTAAGTCTATGGGATTAGAGAATTCAGTAGTTGATGGGTTTCAAAGGAGGTTCAATAAGTTTTCATTTCCATCATCACGCATAGATTAGAGGGCAATACCAACTGTTCCATACTATGCACAATCCATGCTGTTTATCAATCACGAACATATGCCTGAAATCATTAGGAAGGATAGTATAAAGCTGAAAGAAGAGAAGAATTAATACTGACAGCCTCATTTCTTGGGGGTGGGGTATGAGCCTACAAATGTATGTGGCACTCAGTATTGCCTTAATCTTGGGCAATTCCCCCTCAAAGACTTTCAATATTAACTCTTTATCTGACAAAAAAACAAACAAGAGCAACAACAATAATAATAATGATGATTATAATACTGGATATTTGTCTAGTGCACGTATCCAAAATAACATTCTATTTTTTGCTTAAATGCAAACATTCAGAAACATTATGCCCCCTCTTTTTCTAAAAATGAAATCATGATTTGACCTACCCCCTTGGGAATGACATGACCTCCGAGGACCACGTCATAGTCCTGGTACCTGGCAGCGTAGGGGGCAAGAATGGAGACGCGGAGGGTTTCATCTATAACCTGCCTCATGTACCTGGTGAAAGAAAACCATGTAAAGAAGACTGGTAAGCCAATCTAGTAATGCCCATTCACATTATGATTAACTTACTCTGCTAGATGTATATTTCATATGCATTGTAATATGTTATATGTATTGTAATTTGTAGGGTTATCTTTAATTTTTTGTTTTGTTTACTATGTCATTGTTTGTCATTATATTTTGTTTGTTATAGCGCTTAGAAACTTGTGTGGTAGGCGCTTTATAAGCACCATTTTTATTAATATTATTATATGAAGAGAAGGCATGTTTTTAGCAAATGTGACTGATTTTACAGGTTTAATGACCTCCCCCGATGATTTCATAACATCTGTAGGCACCATCATAACCTGTTGCTTATATTTTATTGGCTGTGAAACTATCATTTCTATCAGACTTTCCAGTTCTCGACCGGTGTCATGATTTGTAAGGGACCCGCAAGTGCCTCTGCCGCATACCAATGGCCAGTTCTGGCCTTCACTGCTGAATTCTATTGAGGTGAGAGTGAGAATTAAAGCCTTACGGTGGTATTCTCGAAAGCAGACTAACTTTAGTCCATGGTTTAATTCTCTGACTAAGTATGGAATGCCAAGTGTCCATATGAATATATTTTTTAATAATTTGATATGTCCCTATTAAAGTTACCATGATAAAATAATTATTTCATAGTTATATTGTTGTTAATTTAGCGACAGATTAAATTATTCAAAAACATATTCATATGGACACTTGGCATTCCATACTTAGTCGGAGGATTAAAACATGGACTAAAGTTAGTCTACTTTAAAAAATACCACCCTTAGTCACTTCCATTTGTATGCCACGATAAACCACTGCAGCAAATAAGTATTGGCGATAGGGTGAATTATCTATTTATTTCTGATATTTATACTGGGTGGCACATACACCAATTTGGTGGTCTTCCATGAGGCCTTGTTTGGTAACAAATAACCGCAGCAATTATGTGAAGTCTTACGTCATTTCTGCAATGTCCTCCATGCTGACCTCTCCAGTGTTTCCGACGATGTCGATCACATGATTGTAAAGCTTCTCCTGGATCTTATCATCTTTAGCCAAGAAGAACAGTGCCCAGGCAAACACTGAGTAGAACAGAATGATCAAAAGAATACAAAATATTATATGAAAGAGGTAAAGAGGTCACTATACCGGTGTGTTGGCTCAGTCAGTAGAGCGTCCGCCTCACAACAGGGAGGTCGTGGGTTCGAACCCCGGCCGCGTCATACCAAAAGACATTAAAAGATGGGAGTTGTTGCTACCTTGTTTGGCGTTCAACAATAAGGGATAGAGCAATGTCGATCTGGCGCTGCTCAGTGGCTGCCGGGCTCACGATCAATTGCGCAAAAAGAATTTCCGTTTCTGTTTAATAAAATTTGGAGTGGACTAATAGGCTATTATTATTATTATTATTATTATATATGTTGTATTGCATCAAACTGGATCGCAAAAATGTGGAATCTCATTATATTTGGAATACACCTGACAATGTCATACCTAGTCGGTAAAGATGTGACTATATGTTGTATTGTATAATACTGTACCGTAAAAAATTTGAATCTCATAATATTTGGAATAAACCTGACAATCTCATACCTAGTAAGTAGAGATGTCACTATTATGTTGTATTGTATGAAACTGGATCGCAAAAGTTTGAATCTCATAATATTTAGAATATACCTGACAATGTCATACCTAGTAAGTAAAGATGTCACTATATGTTGTATTGTATAATACTGTACCGTAAAAATGTGGAATCTCATAATATTTGGAATTAACCTGACAATCTCATACCTAGTAAGTAAAGATGTCACTATAATGTTGTATTGTATCAAACTGGATCAAAAAAATGTGGAATCTCATTATATTTGGAATAAACCTGACAATGTCATACCTAGTAAGTAAAGATGTCACTATAAGTTGTATTGTATGAAACTGGACCGTAAAATTGTGGAATCTCATTATATTTAGAATAAACCTGACAATCTCATACCTAGTAAGTAAAGATGTCAATATATGTTGTATTGTATAATACTGTACCGTAAAAATGTGGAATCTCATCATATTTGGAATACACCTGACATTCTAAACTCATACCTCAGTCACACTGCCTGACCGACTCCTCACTAACCAATTTTTGGCCATCAGGGGTAATGTAATTCTTAGCTTGGTCTCTCGTCGGTCAAGTGCCACTTGAGCAGAGCTGCCAACCTTGTGCGACCAAAAAAAGGAATCATGATGGCAAAAAAAGGAATTCATTAAAACAAAACTTACAACCACGCGCGACACAAGTCCAATGCTTCTTTTTTAAAATACTTTTCTCTTCAAGTATGTTTCAACCTTAGTTTTCTATTGAATTTGTGATCAAAATAACATATTAGGGCAGTTGTTTGACGTGCGGTTTGTAAAAAAAAAAAAAAAAAAAAAAAAAAAAAAAAAGTATTTTGTGAGAAAAAAAAACGTAATTGGGATTAAAAAACGGAATAATTCCGGGAAAAACGGAATGGTTGGCAGCTCTGCTTGAGAAATCGATTGCTTTGTGTAAACCAATAGATTCGCAAAATTACCCATCGTTCTGGTCTTGATTAGCTCTATGGCAACAGTTCTAACACCGGTATGATTTCACCTTGCACTGGGAACTAAAATGATTTTGAAGCCTTTGCTAAATATGTTTACATTATTTGTGTGGCATATATAAAGAGTTATAAGATGATGACGTGGATCCTAATCAAATCATTGGTCGAGAGCATACACGTGACCAGGCATTTATTTTGCCTAACGCGTAATTTTGATAATGACTGGTCATTATCAAATGCTAATGACTGGTCATTAGTAAAATCATGTTATAAAACATTATTTTATAAAACAAATAAAACATTATCTTATAAAAACAAATAATACACATCATTTTGTTTGGGCATTAGTAAAATTACCCACACTCAGTACCTCCAAAACAGTCCAAAAACCCTTGGCTATTGCCTCGGGCGTGTTAGACTGTGGTTGTGGTTATTTTACCTGACTGCTAAGAAAGCATAAATGCTTGTAAGTAAGCAATCAGACGGCCAACGGCTTTAGGTCCTCTCCGAGGGGTCCTGGCAACGAGGATTAATGCCTTACCAAATGGCACTAGTGCATTGCCTTGGTTTCGAACCCGGGTCACCGGATTACGAGACCACTGCTCTACCGACTGAGCTGTTCCAAAGGTATCTTGTGTGGCTAATTCTTACTAATGCCCTCACTGCTGTGTATTATTTGTATATTATTTTCTAAGACCAAGGGGAAAATAAGCCTGCCACTCACGGTTCCCTGTGGTATGAAATCCTCCAATAACATAGGTAAGCAGATCAGCCTGCAGTCTCCCTGGTGGATAGTCAGCCTTGAGGAGTACATCGATGAAGACTTCTTTATCTTGACTGGGTGGATTAGATCTGCGGAACTTGATCACACCTTGGATGGTCGCATTCAGTCTTTCTCTGGCTGAAAATACCATACAATCATACAAGTTATGATAATTATATTCATGAAGGCATACAACAGGAGTAAATTCCTTAAAGGCAGGCTTTACTACTTCAGCTAGAATGGATTAGACCACCCAGCGAGCCAGCGAGGTCACTGTGACAGGTGGCCATCTCATTAACTTAGCTCTCATTTAACATAAGAAAAAGAGGATCATGGGGGACCAACAGGCACCCATGGGGAAGTTTTCTATATAAAGGGAGCAAGTAGCTACAAGTAGAGTTTTAAACTAATCAGCTTAAGATACAAATTCATTCACACACAGAAAATTTCAGTGCGGGTGTTCAAGATTCACTGCTCCCATAACGCTCAGTAGGGCCATTGCGCATTTGCAATGCAATGCGCAATGGCCTTACTGAGCGTTTGAAGAGCAGTGCACGGTCTAGTTAAGGACGTATATCCCTTATATGTCTTGCCTCTTACGGACTTCGTATCTGCAGCCTGCTCTGACCGGCGTATAGATTGCGACTTCGTATCCGTCCAACAATCTGCTTTAAAGCTGTTTAGTTTAACAGCTTTGAATTAATCAGCTCTAGATATGATGAATTTTACCCATGTGAAAAGGCTGTTCGTTGGGTGCATCCAGTGCATGAGTCTGAAATGAGCTTATGACATTTTGGAGTGTCATATGTGCTGTAAATTATGAAGCCTGAAAAGGCGTGAAACTGACAAGGATGTGTCAGGCCTTTAAAACTTGCATCCCTTATTCAGGACACACAAATTGTGAAAATTTTAAATGTACAACTTCAGTAAAATACCAAGCACATATAAATCTACCTACAACTTCTGCTACCTTTTGGCAAATTCAAGAAATCAAAATGGTAGCATTTAAAGATTTATTCAGTGGCCTTGTAGAGATAAATATACGCTGTGAACCATCATTTTGAGCAACAAACAACTCAATAAGTATAAAGTAGCCCTAAAGATACTTGAGGACAGAAGGCTGATGATTATTAAAGGTCGATATCCACCCAATTTACAAAAGCCCAATGCGATCGATTGCTACAATAGTAGAGTAATGAAAGTCTGCACATGGAGGGCAGTTTTTGCAGCAACAAATATTTGCAAATATATCAAAATACTGATGTCCATGCAAGACTTTGCACACACAAGTTTTTAAACCTTACAGTAAATTTGCATATTTAAAAAAAAAAAACATTATCAATTTAAAGAGAAACCCAAGAAATATCCTCATGAAGGGATGCAGAAGTGAGAAATTGTCATCCTTGCAGCTTCAAAGCTCTTTTGAATTAACTGCAGACCTTTCCAGTTCCTGGTAATCAAAATGAATTTGCTAAAACACCCTCTTAATTACCTTCTTCAAATGCCTTCACTCTGTCGCTTCCTTCATCTGGCATATCACCATCAAGTCTGGCTTCCATCTCACCCCATGCCTATATCCAAAATAATAACAATAATAATAACAATTTAACAACGACAGCAACAACACACAACAATGATAATGATAATATGAGATGGTGATGGTGATACTACTACTAGTACTACTACTACCGGTACTTCTAATAGGGGAGTCTTGTATATTGCTCATGCCCCCCACATTGCCATTTCCGTCGAATTAAGTTCCTACCCGGTACCAATTTACATCACCTGGGTGGAGTGAGGCAAATATAAATCAATATCTTGCCAAAGGACATTAGTGCTGTGTCAGGGATTTGAACCCTGTACCTTGCAGTTTATAGTTAGTGCAGTGAGTTAGCGTATAATTTCCTATTTGTCCACCGTGTAGTGGTAGTTCGGGCGTGTACACAGACAGTCACAGCACTATTTACAGTCTTTTGTTCTTCTTTTAGGATACTCACAAAGTCGTAGTCTTTCCTGAAACTGTTGATGCTCTTGTCATCCTGGAAATAGTCCCCAAAAGACGTCAACATAATCCCCTTGATCGCAAGACCAAGACCAGTGCCATGCAGAGAAATGTGCTCTCCGGGCGGAAGGGCTGAAATCTTCTTCACTAATTGCTCTGTGATCTGTCAAATAGGATATGGTAAAAATGATTTAACTAACTTTTGGACAGTTTCAGTTTTTGAATCACCAAAGGTCGCCATTTTTGCGATTGCCATGTCATACATGGTCCCCGAGGGCCCCTCTAATCCTATTATTACTCCGGCTTTAGCCGAGCTACCATGATAAGGCACTCAAGCATTCAAGGAGTTTCTTCCTACCGGGCACCCATTTACTACACCTGGGTGGAGACTGGCGAATGTAGATTAGTATCTTGCCATCTAGACAACATTATTGCCACACCAGGATTATATGTCACAGCAGGACTTGAAAAGCGAACCATGTGATTCACAGTCCGACAAAGTATCCACTAGACCTGGGGAGTGTTTCACAAAGACTAAGATCGACTTTAAGTTGGACTTAGCTATGGTAGGCCATTCATGCCATTGTTTGCTCTCACCATAATACTGGCATGTGTCTTTCAAGGGATGTATAAATCATATTCATAAATCTACAGCATTTATATTTTTTCATAATTCATTATTGAAGGAAAAAATATCATCTAAAGATTATAATGGTGAGAGTAAACAGTGGCATGAACCGCCTGCCATAGTTAAGTCCAACTTAAAGGTATAGACCAGTTCTGGTCATGTGATTGTATTGCGAAAGAAACTATGTGGAATCGATCAGAAAAAGTATTGGTGTGTACTGCAAGGTTCTGGAATCATCAAAATGATAAGAAATTTGGCCCAATCTTGGTAAAGTTAGGAGCAATGTACTCAGAAAGATGTAAATGGGACTACCCTAAATCTATCCAGTCCTGATAGATATAATAATTTACCAAATATATCAATTAGTAGGCAGTTTCCTGGCAAAAAGTGTATCATCATGTATTAGTCAAAACATATTCTTTCACATGGTTGGTAATAAGATCTTCCATTTCATTTGTTGGGGGGGGGGGGGTTCCAAAACTGGTCTTTACCTTTAAAGTCGATCTTAGTCTTTGTAAAACACCCCCCAGGACACCTCTACACCAGCATCATCCTACCTTGTTGAAGACCCCAATGAAGTTCTGGAGTGCTTGGAATCCAAAACACCGGTCTGTTAAGTCTCGTCTCTTTCGACCATCACCCCCGTTGGCATACTGGATGCTGTCGGGTGTAATCAACGGTTCAAACAGCTTGAATAAGAGGGCTGTGGGTTCCAAAAGAAGGTACAACTTGTAACACACACACACATGAAAGTATATTTTGCCTATGTTATGGTTGTATAGCGGGCAAATCTTGTTTATCTGGTTAATTTGTAACTTATGTTTGGTACTAAGGGTTGCTGTCTAAGAGAAAGGAGTAATTATGCATAGGATTAGGAATGGAGTATTCATGAGCAATAGGGTGTGGTAGTAGAGGTGAATGGATAAGTTGAAGAAAAGACAGCAAAGAGACCATACCTTAGGCAGATTTTTAGGGCTACTCAAAGATAGGATTATACTATTGTTTTATGGTTGAAAAGCTGCCATGATGTAAAACCCCTGTTCACAGCTAAATCAACATATGTCTCCTGTCTCCTACTCCAGTCCAATTTTCTCAAAAGCAATGTCAGGTAAAACTAACCTACATCTCAGGGCATCCTGAGGGACATATTATCTTGGCGTACAATGTGTCTCAGTGTTTATTTTCTCATGAGTTAAATATTTTTAAATAGCACATAAAGAAGATTCAATATCTTAGCACAAAAACTTCATAGAGTATCAAATAACACACAGCTGCCTCGTCCATCTCTACATTCCTACAAATATGCAAGTAAAATTAAACTACAAAACAATTTGACTTTGCTTGATGTACTGTGCAGTCTATATTCAGCATTGAATGTCAATGTCTCTCAGACAGATATATCAAAAAATATGATATGATATAAAAAGTTGAAGGCACCATTAAAAAGTTATCTGTATTGAAAACGAGTGAAAAACGAGTGAAAAACGAGTGAATAACGAGTGAATAACGAGTCCTGTTTTGATCTGATATAAAAAGGTGAAGACACCATGAAAAAGTTATCTGCACTTTGCTTGATGTACATGTACTGTGCAGTCTATATACAGCGTTGATGTTCTCAAACAGAAATACAAAGTTATCTGGAGGAAAAAACAACTTGAAGACACCATCAAAATGTTATCTGGAATGTAAACAAGTGACTCACCAGGCCTGTTTTGATGTGATATAAAAAGGTGAAGACACCATTAAAAGTTTTCTGGGAGTTGTTTCATAAAGCTGTTCGTAAAGTTACGCATGACTTTACGAACAACTTGTATATGAAGTGCCAGATAGGATGTCCAAAGTTTTTCCTAATGTGTTAACAAAGGGTGACTATATTTCCAATGACCTCAATTAAATTATAGCAAAAAAATAAACTTTGAATTAAAAATGTTTGTTACAATAAGAATGTTAATCTACATCTGCAAAGTTCAACTTTAGTTGATGCACTTAATAATGATTGAGCATCCCAATTGGCTTTTCATATTAAATTCATTCGTAAAGTCATGCGTAACTTTATGAGATCCAACAGCTTTATGAAACACCCCCTGGAATGAAAACAAGTGACTTACCAGGCCTGTTGAAGACTGCCTGGTGTTCTTTGAACAGCTCTGGAGACGTAATACTGACACACAGCTGATCGGTGAAATAAAACGACGCAATATCTCCATGCTCTGCATGCAGCTTGGTCAGGAATTGATGCAGGCTCCCAGCATCACCGATCTCATCTAGGTTGCCCTTCCTATAAGGGAGTTTACAGATAGCACATGGCACAAATGACCCCAAATATCCACAGATCTTTTACACATGGAGAAGTTCCACTTTGAGCATCTTAGAATAATAACTGCCAAAGTCCTAGATGTGCTTCATGAATACCTTTTGTTTGCCCTCTTGAAAAGAATACTTGCGTATCTTAGAATGTACCGTTGGTGCATAAATGAATAATGTTACATAACTTTCATGAGCGCATATCCAGTATTCATCTCTGTGGGTTTTACCTTTTTGGTACAAATGACCTTTATCTGCTCATGCTCAGACTGCAACCAAAAACTGGCTTATTAGAGAAAACAGAATTGGGAGTAAAAAAATGACAGTGGAAAAAAAGGTGTGCCTACATTATAATCCAAAATAGCGGCTCGCATGTTTTGCCTCTTCTCTTAGACTAGTATAATTGATTTCTCAGTCATGTCAAGGCACTTAATATTAACAAACATGGTCTACAACAACTCAGCTATGCATTTTTTCTAGTATTTGATAGCCCAAAACTTGAACAATTTTGGCATTTTTTTCTCTTCCGATCTTTTTCTGATCATATGTATTGATCGGCGATCAGAATTTATTATTCAATTTCACCTGATCGGCCAATGATCAGCCCTGATCTGATTATCCGTTTCAGGTTTATACAAAAATGCAAATCTAGGAATTTCAATTGAAAAACATATATTATCAGTTCAGAGCCAGAACTTCCAGAATAGGGGCATTCACTCTTCTGGCTCAGACACTATGTTCTTTGTCTTCAAGATTAAAGTGCAAAGTTTTATAAACTCTTCAGGACAGGATTTATTTGAAAGGCTGAATTGATCACATGTTGTTCTTCAAATTGACAACAGTTACATTTTTCTTTTCTTGCAACATTGGTCTAATAAAATGTAATGTCTCTATTAAAAAGCAACATCTTTGTGTAAGAACTTAGTCACACAGTTACCGGTATTTAGATTACCAATTTCGATCAAGAAAAGTGGTTTTCAATTTCTAAATATGTTTCCAAAGTAAAGTTTATTTTCCTTTTTTTTAATTCTTGGCATCAGACACAATATGGTCATCCAAGAAAAAATAGATACTGCGTGCAGATTTGTTTGCTCTTTCTACTCATTGCATTACTTAAGAAATAAAGGGGGCTACTTTTCATGCTTGCTTGCATGAGAATAACACTATTTAATTTCTTTTGCATTGAACTCTATGCAAATTTTGGGGGCTCTTTTATGACTTTAGGGGGGTCTTTTATGACTTTCGGGGGCTCTTTTGGGCATTTTGGGGGCTAATTCCTCCCAAGCCCCCATGTATTTTTTTCACTGTTGGGGGGCAGAGCGAGCTGTTCTCAAATCTACAGACTGATGGTTAAATTAATTTTGAAATACATATGAATATTTTTCGAGTCTAGAAAATATATATCTGGAATTAAACATTCAAATATTTTTGTTGAAAGCCAGTTTCTATTTTTCTTTTATTTGGCGGGCAATTCCTAACAGTAGACCTCTTCAATAGGATTCATGGAACTTCAGGTTGTTAGGTCTGCTAAAGGGACAAACCATCTACGATATACTCACACCGGGTCTGATGGTTCAAGCCCAGGTACAGTTGTAGTCTTCTGAGGAGTTGTCTGTAAGATCAAATATTACCACAAAATATTTTTGAATAAAAATAAATAATTAAAAAAAAATACCTTGAACTTCCTCCAACTCTCAGGAATTATATGCTAAACTTTTTTTTCTTTTCCTTTGTTTTCTTGTTGAAACAAAATAATACTCTTTAAGTGATTTACATAGATCTAGTATCCATTCCCCATGTTACATTAAAACGTAATCATAGTTGATGCTTGGAAGTTACTTAATTACTTTGATTGCTGTATTTGTTTTTTATTTTTTGTTGTTGTTGTTAATTGTTGTATGTTCTCTCATTGTATAATTATTACACCATTGGTGTCCAAGTTGTTTTTTATCTTGTAAGCTGAATGTAATTCAGCCTACAAGCAAGCTGCCAGGTTCAGTATTTTAATAAAATCATAGGGCTTTACCATCATAGAAGAAGTTTACAATAGGCTAGTTTACAAGCAAAGGCTTTAAAACAAAGGTGATGAGACTACTTACAGGATATATGTAGATGAGCAAACCAACTAGAAGAATTATGAAAGTCACAGCAAAGATTGCAAAGTCCAACATGATGCTTTCTCGTCCGTCTCAGTGACAAAAATGATGTGTAACTTGATCAGATAGAAATTAGTCTGAAAAAGAGGATGATTTAGATTTTAGGATAAAGTGGAAGAAAAACATGAAATTTTAACAAAATCTAGGAAAATTCCTCCTCCTCCTTCTTCTCCTTCTCCTCCTCCCCCTCCCCCCCCCCCCTTGGCACCAGGGTCAGAGCTTCCTGGAGTTATGTGTGAGTGAGATGAGAAAGGGTTACCAATTAATGCAAAGGCATCTGTCAGTGATGATGATGATCATGATGGGGAAGGTTGACAAACTGAAACTCAGGTCAGTTTTTTTTAACTAAGAATTCCACATAGCATTTAGATCTATTAGCAGCCGGTTATTACTGCTTAAAGGCAGAGATGAGGGTCAGGGTGAATTTATCACACGAAAAGAGGATCCACATGCATCCGTATCTTTAAATTAATAGCGTAGCGCCAATCTAGACAATGTCAACAATGGAAATGCAATGCCATGATATTCATTGCCATGCCTAGACCGAAAGCTTCAGTCTCTCTAATGTTATTCAGCGCATTATACGGAAGCAGCACATTTACGAGAATGTGCTGCTTCCGTATAATGCGCTGAATAATTTTAACACTCATACAGCGCATTATACGGAAGCAGCACAATTTACCCACAATTTCGGAAGTGCCAGTCTGAGGTCATCACCATTGTGTAGAGATCGTAAATTCCCACGGTACACGTGAAAAGGAAGCTAAGCTGATCGGTCTGGTAAGAAAATTGCTTTTAATTTTTTATTTTTACCTCTGATTATGATATTCTGGGATTAATTACGATCACAAGTCCCACACAATTTATCAAAGCCACTGTCCAATATTAGGCGGGTGCGGGAAAGTGTGATTTTGGACACATTTTTGATGTTGTTTACCTACCTCTCCGTGGGGCCCTATGGGAGCAAGTTAAGGCTCTCTCGAATACTATCATTAAAAAAACATTTCGAGAGAGCCCTTAAGGCTACATAATCACTATCCTGGCTGTGTACTGTAGTAAAAGCTGTGCTTTTGATTCTCAACATTTCAAACACCACTGTACAAAACTCAACTGATTTCACTCAAAATCGGTACTTTAGTGACAATTGATGACACCTAAATAGCAGTAAAATACTTTTTTTTTAACTTACTGATATTAAAAAGAATAATTTAAAAATTCAAATTGTAAGTCTAGTGTCAAACTTTGCTTACAGCTGCATCGACATGATTGTGTACAGTCTATGCGATTTTGTGTGGTGTGTGTATTTGTGTATGGGTCTAAAAAATACCCGCCTCACAGCAAGCATGCAGTGCTAGAGGTCAATACGCATTGGCATTGACTCTCTATGCTTTGCTGGAGTGCGTGTATGGTGTAGCAAAGTCAGATCTTGTCAGTGTTTATTCTGCAAATTCACCTATTTATCACTCACAAAATCCCTTTCTATGCGCCATAATATGAGATAAAACGATCAGCTTTACCAAAAAAACGCAAAATATACCTAGAAATGATTAAGCTAAGCCCAGGGAGGTCAAACTCACCTCAATTCAAGAGCGGACATTGGTGTATCAAGAGCCTTGGTAGAGTATGGAAAGCTGAAGATTTCCTCGATTTTTTTTTTTTTTAAGCAGCGAATTATTTGCCTCGATGAGATTCTGTAGCTCAGCTGAAATTTTTCATTAAAAATTATCCACGAAATAGATAATAATAAAAAATAAAGGATCTCTGAATACACGTAATGGAGCATAATAAATTATATTGATCTTTTTATTTCTCCTATGGCAAATATCGATCATACAATGAGCATAATTATGGCCCAAATAATATAGGCCTATAGAGTATCTACTAGGCCTATATTATTTGGGCCATATATGCTCATATACTCAATCAATTACACACCGTTCGCGGTATATTATTATGATTAGCCCCCAAACGCCAAACGCCACGTATAATAATTAAGCACCAATCAGGGGGCAGATCCAGTAGGCATATTCTAACAAAGAAGAAGAAGGGAGGGGAAAATAATAGATTGAATGAATACATTAAATTTTACAAAACAAACAATTAGGCCACAACTTTTTTTTTTTTTTTTTTTTTTTTTTGGGGGGGGGGGGTACAAAAAGGGGGTTATCAACTGCCGGGGGAGGGGCGGCATCCGACCACCTAGCCTTGCCATTAATCTATCAGTGAGATCACACAGCTATATTAAATATCGGACAATGGCAATTACGACCAAGTCCCGATTGAGTCAATATATTTGCTGTCAGAGTCAGTTCCCGGATTTTCCTAATTGTTTGGGCTCAACGGGGGGGGGGGGGGGTGGTGAACATTCCTTTTTGTTAACACTCCCACCCCCCTTCCCCCTTGAGCAAGAAAAAACAAACATTTTTTTCTTTTCTTTTCCAGGGGGGGGGGGGGGGGGAGGCATTTGATTTTTTTTTTTTTTTTAAAAGGTAAATTAACGTTACCATCTTTTTCTCTCCTATTTTTGGCCGGGGGCCGTCGCCCCCTCCCCCGATCCGTCCCTTAGCTGAGCAAGAAAAAAACAAACATTTTTTCTTTTCTTTTCCAGGGGGGGGGGGGGAGGAACCCCCGCCCTCTTTTTTTTTTTCTCTCTCTCTCTCTCTCTCTCTCTCTCAGATATAGTGAGAGACAGAGATATAAAGACACTCAAAACACTCAATAAAGTAGTTAATTGTTCACTCTAGCATTTAATGTTGATTGCATAATTATGTAAAGATATACAGCTACATATTTAATAAATAGTTTTTAAATGATCAGAATACAAAACTTTGTAATCCTTTTTACCATATCATGTGCACATCTCTCAAGTTTGCTAATACCCGGCCAACAAAATTTACTTTAAGTTAGAATGGATCGATTTTGCACCTTTCCACAACTCAAATGGGTTTTGCTTACTCGAAATGGTATAGCCGGACGTACTCTGTGTCATTTTTTAGAAAAGACCCTACAAGCGTTCTAAAGATATGACAAGTTCCAAAATATAATTATTTTGGAAGACTTTTTGCAACTGTTAACTATTTTGTTGGGGGCGCGCTGAAAATATAAACGTTAAAAAAATGAAGAGATTTTCCAGGGCGTTTTATTCTCGATAATTCAGGACATATTGCAGTGGCTTGAAATAATCATCATCAATCAGTGCTTGTAAATTGCAAACAGGGATTTCGAAACGATATGACAGTTTTTCCTTTATTTTGATGAAAAGTACAAAGACAATTTCAAACGTATACGATAAGAGCACAGATCTAGGGCTCTAGTCAGTTGTGTATACAACACAGACACAGCAAAAGCACTCATTTACAATTATAAAGAAATGTAATACCATTTTAATGGCGACAGAAATAACAATTCTTAAATACACTTTAGAGAAAAGGGTTCAAAGGTTCGTTGAAAAAGAAAAGAGAAATCAGTAGGCCTACTCATAAGCGAAGCTTGGAGACTCATCCAACGGTGAAACCTGATATTTTTTTATTTTTCATATCTTATGATGCTAATAATATTTCTTAAAATATCTGATCATCGTATATAATAGTAGGATGGCATACTGCATGTCCCCCCCCCCCCCCCCCACTCAGTATTATTTAGGATACGCGTATATGCTGTTCCCTCATTTTAAAAACACCCTCCTAAGTCCGGTGTGTAAAGTCAATACGAGCCGGACTTTGGTGCGTGAAAAGTACTCCTTTACCGGACATTTTGGAACACACATGCAGTCCCTCTGACCCCGGAGTGGGGGCGGGACTGCATGTAGGAATAGTTACAGAAGATTATAAATATAATATTTAATTGGGGGGGGGGGGGCGTGAGGTTCTTGCATTCATTTTTTACATGTGAGTCCCCTTTTCCTTTTTTTTTTTTTTTTTTTTTTTTTGGGGGGGGGGGGGAGGGGGGTGGCTTGAAAACAATTGGGGTGGGCTTAACACCCCCTCCCCTCCCCCCCCCCCCCCTCCAAAGAAAAAAAAAAAACCCTCTTGAACCTCTACTGGTATAGTGTGCAATGAGTTGATCAGCATTCTCAGGAGCTATAGATAGCGAGGTCTGGCAGTAAGCACTGGCTCAGTCGATTCCGAATCGTGCTTTGAGATTTCGATGTTTGTCATAGATGAAATTATAGAGCTCGTAGTCGACAGCAAACAGTTTTGTGACGGTGTCATTAAGCTCCTGAGGCAGGGGCTGCTTGTTTTTTGTTTTGGTTGACTTAACTTTGCTGGTTTCTGCTAGAATAAAGAGAAACGGAAGACAGATTTTTTTTAAAACTGATAGTAGTAGTGATGGTTATTTTACCTGACTGCTAAGGAAGCATAAAATGCTTGTGAGTAAGCAACCAGAGGACCGACGGCCGCTTTAGGTTCTCTCCGAGGGACCTGATCGTCAACAAAATGAAACTTTTTCCGTCATGAATTGTACAAAAATCTGCTCCCTAGCGTTTGTTTTATTGAAGACAGTTCTCCACCCAATTGCCACTTGGTTGAATTCACTTTGTTTTTGTTTTTGTTTTTACTTCCAAATTTCAGATGAACTTTAGAACAAAAAAATATTATACAAAATAAGATGAACAATAGTTTCAATCGCGTTTAGTTTGCTCCCCTTACAATCCCAACAACCGTCACTGCCAAATTTGACTTACCTGCGTTAAGAAATGAAAGATATAGCTCCGTCGTACCATTGTATATGTCTGGCATGAGATGTTCTAAGACTCTCAGAGATGCTTCATAATCTTCGGTGATACCGATGAAAGTGTAGTATTTATCAATGTTTGACTTGGCCTGATCCAAAGCCCCACGTAGCGTCTTTCCTGTTATTGAACAAGAAAGACAGAGGAGAGTTAGAGAGAGAGAGAGAGAGAGAGAGAGATAGAGAGAGGAAAAAAAAGAGAAATGGGAAGGGGGGTGTATTCAAATCTACATACAGCTCCTGAAACATGCAAGAAAAGAGCATATTTTGGTTTTCATTTTCATGTCCTCTTCTGTTAATAAATGAAAATCGCTCCCCCCTTCACCTATTCATCTATCACTCTCCCCAGTCCCCACCACCCTCCTTCTTTTCCGCCCCTTACCACTTCCTCGGCCGAATGAGTCGGGAAGGGGGTCTGGCTAGATTCTCTAAACTATGTTTTTTTGTGGGAAAAAACAATTATTGTCCTAATTATAGAGACATTTTGTATTTGTCGGGCCTTAACACAAAAAGATTCTATTCTTTGTAGAAACAAATAAACACAAAAAATTCAAGGACCGCATTTATACTTTCTCCACACTACCGAGGGAATTGGGCGACAACACGACTTTGCTGTCCATGTTCCATTGTAATGTTTGTTTAAAAAGTGACCAGCCAACTTTAACTATCATTGCGAAAAAACACATTTTAAATCATCATAAACTCAGAATACAGATAAAATTGTACTAACCCGCATCTTGGATTAAAACCGCAGAAAATTTGCGGATATATGCCCGCTTTGGTACACGCGTTATATCCGTCTAGAATGCACTCTCCGATAGACTTACGTGAAAACAAAATAAAACAGAAAGGAATTGAAAAATTAAATTGGTGATAATATTAATTAGAAATGTATTACGGCACATAACGTGTTTGTGCCACTTCCAAAGGAATTCGAATATTATTACCTCCGCTTTACACTATGAATAAGACGGACAAAGAAAGAGGACAAAATATACAGTTCCTCATTCTAACCCTCAACAATTGCTGTGGTAGACAAAGGAACATCCCTTCACTGCTATTTTGTAAAAATGTGTAGAACAGGTGTCACATGCATATTCACCTGTTCTACATATTTTTACATAATAGCAGTGAAGGGATGTTCCTTTGTCTACCACAGCATTATTGTTGAGGGTAAAATGAGGAACTGTATATGTTGTCCTCTTTCTTTGTCCGTCATGTTAATAGTGTTAGCTCCGGCAATCAAAGCACTCAGTGTATTCAATGAATAACGCATACCAGACACCCCACTTCCTTCACAACTATGGGTCGAGAGAGGCAGATGTAAAAAAAAAAAAACCCCACATAGGGCTAATTAATACTTTGAGATATTGATGACTCAGACCAGTGACGTAGTAATAACTATGTGTCCAGTCATGGCGGAGGGGCATCAGCACATCGGGTGGGGCCGCAGAGACACCAGTACTATCGATTATAATTATTATGCTAATACTAAACATGTTGATAACCAATCAGAAGCAAGGATTTCAGTAGCTTATAACAAAAACTGTAATTTAAGTCACTGATGACAAGTTTTGTGAAACGCCCCCAGGTCTCATACTTATAGCCCCATCTTCTTTAATATAGGCTACTGATGCGGATAATTATGCTTTATGGCACTATCACTTGCCGGCAGCCGATAAGTTATAAACTCACCATATTTTTTTTCTTTTCGCTTTAGCATTCCTCCTTCTCGATGTCCATCTCCAAAACGATCGTAGTAGAACGCAGAAACCATACGTGAAACGGGGTCTCGTATGAAATTGATATAAACAGGTTGCGGACTGCAAAAATAAGTCAAACGAAAACGAATTAAATCAAATGAAAGTGACGAAACGAATTCTCAACTTAATCATAATATAATGCATGCAACCGACCGATCCCGAGAATAATTTTACAATATTTTTTGCCAATCCCAATATTCGGTTACCCCTGCCTCGTTTTCGGGCAGTTTTGATGGACCTTATTGTTGGTGGCCTAGAATGGACATCGCAAACCATGATATCAGTTGTGAAATTCGCAACAAAATATACGACAAGTCGCATATTTCATCGAGAAGTGTGGATTTAGTTTGTCAAGTCGAAAGATGTAAATAATAATAAATAAAATTATATTCAGCTATCAATTAATTTAAATAGTGACATAGTTTTATGGCATGATGCGCGGATTGGGACGTGGAGGGGGGGGGGGGGGGCTTTAATTGTAATGACTTACTTATGTAAATGATCATGAAATGGCAGAAAGAGACCATGACCCTGAACATAAGCAGGCCTCTTGACACCCTTGATGAGACGCCTGATCTCCTCTCTACTTCGTTTTTTTTCCTGCATGGGAGAGAGAAAGAAAAAAAAACTTTCAAAAATCTTAATTTTCCCTTAAAGGGACTTGGTAACATTGTTGAGATGGGAGAAGGTGGTGCTAAGGTAGTGACTTTAATGCTAGATGTACAATGAAAAAATAATCTGAAAATTTCAGTGAAAACAAACCATTATTATTGATACAAATTGGGAAAAACTGATCTGATCGATTCCTTAATTCTCCCAACTATATTTGAACAATTTAATTACATTTTAGGTGAATTTAAATCGTCTCAAAGCAATAAATTGGCTCTACATACCATTCCAGACATTTAAGTGTTGAAAGATTTTTAATAGCCTGTTTTATGTCTTTTTTTCATGGAAAAACGGTTGGGAAAATTCAAAAATGGTTGGGAGAATTTACTGTTAATCACTGTAAGAGGGTGTTGAACAGTGATATCTTCAAAGAAAACCATATATCTTCGTGGTTTGAGAATTTTTTTCAAGATTTTTTGCATGTCAGAGGGTTAGTACAGTAGGAGGAATATAATAAGTAACATTTTATACAAAAATTAAGCAATTTTTCCATCAATCTTCAACGATGTTACCGAGTCACTTTAAGAAATCATACATCCCCCCTAAATATAATATTGCAAACAAGTTTGTATACAACCTATGCATACAATAAATCTATTCCGTCATCTATAACTAAGGCAATATATCTGTATATAATATCTGTACAGAGCAAATTAGAAAGGAGCTCAGTGTTGCCCGTTTGTGTTTTACTGATGACAACTTCAAACAATCATATTACTTTCCTATTTTCAATCGGATATTGCTCAAACTTTCACTAATTTGTTTCTTCCATTTTCTGCTTTTATTAAAACCAAGGTTGACTTCACCTGTAGTGAAATTAAATCGAAAGTAATAAACGTCTTACTTTCGAAGATAGTTTATGTGAATCAGCCAAATCAACATTTGTTGGTGTTTCACACTTTTATTCCGCGTCAAAGAAATGAATGATATATTTCTTTTATTTATTGATTATTAATCATTTCTAAGT